>JAADYC010000017.1:0-64006 GCA_023338135.1 Phytopythium kandeliae | reverse complement strand
GATTGGCGGTTGTGTAGATCGACAGTCGGTGCGTGTTGAGTGTTGAGTGTTGAGCGTTGAGTGACGAGTGCTGAGTGTCGCAGTGAGTGCCGTGGGAAGTGTGTTGTAATGAAGCGTCACTGCTGAAGGTAGTCTCTCCATCGCTCGTCAGTGGAAATCATATCGGACGAAGCGAGATGCTGTCAGGGTTTTCGTTTGAAATGCCTCTCCTGAGAAGCTCTCACGGAGCCATGTAGCTGCACGGGTGTCCGTCGACATTATCCTGAGGAAAACTGACCAACGGGATGTCCACCTTGCACATGAACCGGTAGTCTGTTGCCGCAAGGAAGGTCTCAGTCTTGAGCTGCGGGTCGCACTTCTGTCTGTGATCACAAACGGCGCGGGGTAAAGAACTCTGGGCGACAAACGACGCTCATCTGGTTGCTCGTGCCTGCGCTTCTCACACCTATCGCACAGGATGGACGACCATTCGTCCTCCTCGCGCTCGAGAGGCGCTACGCACTGCTACCGATCTCGAAGGACTCACGCGTCGACGTCCCAGCTCACGCACCTCGGCGGCTCGCCACTCTCTGATCGCCGCCCGCAAGTCGCGAGCGCATTGCATCCGCCAGCTTTCGATTCCTCCGACGCCTCGGATGACACAACTTACCGCTCTGCAGTGCGGCCAGGGTAGCTGGTATTGCGTCTCTCTTGGGTTCTCTCTCTTTCTCTCTCTCTCTCTCTCTCTCTCTTCTGTGTGTTCCACCGGCGCGCGTGTCGAGCTGCGCCTCCTGCTCAGCCCGGAGCGCGAGAGCACCTTCGCCCATCGCGTGCATGAGGTAGTCGCGTGATCTCGATGGAGGAAGGCTCTGTCGTGTTCCTGGTCGCTGAGCAATGAGAGCGATGATTGGTTTATATACCGATTTGGTATCTTATAATTGGCTAAAATCGAGCCGCTTCTCCAATTTTGAGTTCTGTTCGGCCACCCAGTGTACCGCGCGCCACTTTGCAATTTGCCACCCAACCCACAAGCGACCCCGGCGCCGGATCAGCAGCAGCAGCAGCAGCCGCAGCAGCAGCACGAAGACTCGGCAGGCGACGGGAAACCATGGGGCGGCGCGCCAAGACGACCAAGAAAATCTCGACCAAGAAGAAGCAGGTCGTGTCCACGGTGTTCAAGTGCCCGTTCTGCTCACACGACGAGGCCGTCGAGTGCAAAATGTACGTGCGTCTCTCGCTCGCTTGCTCCGCACGGGTGCATGTCGCCAGCGAGGCGCACCGCGCGACTGCGTGCGTAGCGGGTTGTACTGGTGGACGCGGCTCTGACGCCCGATGTCCGCACGCCACTGCAGGGACCGTGAGCGCAACATCGGCCATTTGTCCTGCCGCGTGTGCACCGAGTCGTTCCAGACGCCCATCCACTGTACGTAGCGCGCGTTCAGCGCCGTCCGCTCGCGACGGGACCTGCGGACGGACGGACGGACGGACTAACCGTGTGGTGCCTGTATGCTCGGTGCGAACCCGCCTCAGATCTGAGCGCGCCGATCGACGTGTACACGGACTGGATCGACGAGTGCGAGGCGCTGAACGCGTGAGCGCGCGGTTGGTCAAGCGGAGCCGCTAGGCAGCTCGGGATCCGCCTGCCGCGTGTGTAGTATGTAGTAGAAGCACTAGGCTCTCAGTGTATGTAGCTGGCGTCGCCCCTCGTTCGCGCATGCGCGTTGGAAGACGACCGAGCTATTTACTCTCCTCAGAGGACTGCTCACTCCTCCCCTTACCTCTCGCCGGCGTCGGTGTCGGTAGTGGCGTCACGGCCACGGTCGCGGTCGCCAACCGCGCGCTTGCGCTGCTTGCGCTCGCCGCGCATCTCGCGCTCGGCCTCGCGCTGCTTCTTGGCTTCGTCCAGCGCGCGGATCCGGGTCTCGAGCGCGGCCGACGCGCGCGCAAACTCCTCGGCATCAGCGCCAGAGTCGGCGAGGCGGTTCAATCGCTGTTGTTCGTGCGCGATCGCCAGTGCTTCCTCGGCCTCGCGGAGACGCTCCGCGCGCTTCCGCTCGAGCTTTTCACGCCTGCGCGCCTCTCTGACCGCCTCCGCGGTCTCACTGCTCGCTGGCTGTGGGTCCGCCGCCTCCTCCACCAGCCTTTGCTGCTGCTGTTTCTGCTGTTGGTGTCGTTCCCACCGCCGACGCGCCTCCTCCAGCCGGTCCTCCTCGTACAGCGTTGCGCTAAGACGCAGAAGACACGCGCTCCAGATCACGGAGCGGCAGAGCCGTCCGAAGGCGTTGAACTCGACGGCACCACCACCCAAGACGCTCGCCATGACCGTGTCGCTGGAGCGGATGTGACCTAGCAACAGGTCCAACACGTATGCGTCGAGCACGAAGGCCAGGAGCCGGCGCTTCTGGTCGGGTACGAGTCTCCAGAGCTCCGCAAGCACGCTCCGGAGGCTCGCCACCAGGTCCAGCTGCTGGCGAGCGTGCGCGCTCCGCAGTTCCTCCAGACGCGCAGCCTCGGCGAACTGGTACTTGTCGTAGCACACCTCGAGAGCGGACGCGATCGCGCGATCCTCCTCGATGAAGCGATGCAGCGCTTGGAGCTCGTCGTCGGACGCCGCGCGGAGAGACACCGTGTCGTCCCAGAAGACACTCTTACCCATGGGAACGTAGTGCTTCCACCAGGACGGCGGACGACGGTACAAGTCCACGGGGTGGGCGGACGGAGCGATCGCGAAGCCATCTGGGTTCAGCTCCGGATCCGCGTCAAGAGCAGCCACGAACGAGGCGCTGATGATCGCCGAGAGGCCGTGGTTAGCGCTAATGCTGCCGTCGTCGTCGCTCTGACCCTGGCTGCCGCCATGGTGCGCATCCGTCTGCTGGATCGCAATCTGTGCGAGCAAATAGTTGCGCTTGGAGACCAGTGCCGTATGCGTGAATGTGAACCGCGAGTCGCTCGGCTTCTTGGCTTTATCTGGTGTTGAAGTCGAGGCAGTGGAGAGGAATTCGGGACAGGCGATGCCCGATGTGGGCAGCGAGAATGGCTCCGCTCGGGCCGTGATAGGTCCCACCGACACGCTGCGGATCGACAATCCGGACTGATTGTCACGCACTAGCGAGTCGATTCCAATGCGCATGGCCCCGCTTACGACAAGCACGTCGCGACCGCGCCGCTTGAGCTTCCAGCGGAAGAGTACGTGCAGGAGCTGCTCTAACTGTCGACGGCACGAAACCCAGTGCTGTGTCAGCTCCAGTAGGTCGTATAGACCTCGTCCGCCATCTCGCGCAATCGGACGTTGCTCCTCCCGCATCTTGTCGACATGCTCGCTATTCGTGAGGATCAGCGGCAACTCGAGAAGCAGCACAAAGGCGTGAGTTTTCTTGACCTTGAGCGCGCTCTGTGCGAACAACGAGTCGCTTAGCTCCCTCAAGTGAGTGGAATGGAAGGCAACGAATGGACATATGGCATTCGACTCACCTCGAGCAATTGCCACTGGCGCTCACCAATGATTGCGCGCTCCTGCTGCGTGATCGGCTTTTGCAGCCTCCCGTTGCACGTGACTACGTCGTCCGGCAGCGCGCTGCGCATATCACACATGAAGAACGTCGCGTTGCCGTGCTGGACAATCTTCGCAGTGCAGTCTTCAACCTCAGCAGTGTCACTACTTGCTGCCTCTCGTGACGGAGGCAGCGACGCTTCTGAGCAATCAGCTGCTTGAGATGGTTTAGAACTCGGCTCATTGCCTCCATCTTGAGATACCGGTGACATACTGTGGAGTACTTTGCTTGTTTTATTGTCGTCGTCGCTGACTGGATCTGCAACTCTGGTTTCTTCTCTCGCGGTTTTATTCGCTTGCTCCACATCACCAACTGTTATGTCCCGCATCAACAAGAGCTGGTAGTCGTCGACCACCCTCTTGGCTTCTTCCAGCACGACCCGTCGAGCTAGTGCTGTGAATGCAGCAACCGAGTCTTCGCTTGGTTTGTTGTTGGAGAGCGTACCAAAGTACGGCGCCACATCAGCCTGAGAGCGGAGAAACC
Organism: Phytopythium kandeliae; assembly: GCA_023338135.1. Lineage (NCBI taxonomy): Eukaryota > Oomycota > Peronosporomycetes > Pythiales > Pythiaceae > Phytopythium > Phytopythium kandeliae. The sequence goes on along the minus strand of JAADYC010000017.1, from coordinate 59,993 downwards.
AGTTGCTGGAGCTCGCGAATACCTCTCGCACGTTGGGCAAGCTCCATGCGCGGCGGTAGTGCTGCTGCAGTCTTTTACGCACTTGTGCACGGAGCTGCGGGAGCTCATAGGACGACTTGTTGTCTCCGTGTGCAGCCGATCTGTGCCTCTGCTGCCGTTTCAGCTCGCGTGTAAGCCAGGCGATACACTCGATAACAGCCTCGTGCAGTGGCACCTGTCCACCAACATGCACTACAAAGTCGATGCCACTCCAGGGAAGCGCTACTCTCTCTCGGATAGCCCCCCACAACGTGTCTGTGGATCCATCCAAGTGCTCGTAAAAGTTGGAGCTGGTGCAGATGAAGTTGATGGAGGCTAATGACGTAGGTGGCGGCGGCGTGTGGAAGCTACCGCGGCGGTTGTCAGCATTTGCCACTCCCTGTTGGGTTTAGCGTCGTACACCCAGCGTCAGTCGAGTGAGCTCCAGCAAGAACGATGAAACGCATGCGCAACTGCACGCATTTACCTCGAAGCGATAAACATATCGCCGTTCTGGAAGGAGCGATGAGATTGTGAAAACATGAGGAACATTTCCTGTGAGCTCCTCTGTCACGCGGATTTCTTGATAAGCTAGCGCGTCTGACACGACACAGGTTACTCGAGCGCTTGTGTTGACCTCCAGCAGCAATGGGAGGGCTACCAGACACGTGGTTTGTTCTGGCCGATCGGATGCGTCAGACGCTGCAATACTATCGCTGTCTCTAGAGGAAATGGTTGAGTGAGCGTAATAAATTGTCATCCTCCCGATCACAGGACCGATTACGACTTTTGCCGGGGTTTTCGGCGGGAAGAAGTGCAGGTTGTCATTGAGAAGACCGCGGCGGAGATCTGTCAGGTATTGAAAGCTTGCGAACGACCGATACAAGACAGGTGGTTCGCCCTGGCAATTCGTCCCAGATGAGTTCTGCGCCGTCTCCTTGCTGGCAGGGTTTGCATCGCGCTTGGTCGCACCTGCCGCCACATTCAGAGTCGTGCGGTATGTGAACCGCTTGGAGAAATGCCCTTTCATGGTGGATGACGTCCTCGATGGTTGGGATACTTTGGCAGCACGTTTCGGGATGTTGAACAACTCCCGCGGTTGACTGATCGATCCGACAGCCAGCAAGCGAATCTTTTCGTTCGTTTTCTCGTCAGTGATGCTGTAGCTCATGGATGATCCAGTGGTACTGCGCCCGATCACAACTACTTCACGCTTCACATTGTCACGCTGTTTCCACGTGAACACGGTCTCTAACATGCGGATGATTGGGGGGCGAAGCTCGGGGTATGTGTGTGTGGCGCCCCACTCGGTTATATCGGCAGATATCACTACGACTAGCTGTTGGATGGAGCTCTTCGATGCCGTTTTCTTCTGCTGGGAGGCTATAGGATCAGCTGTTGCATCTTCCACCGCCTCCTCGAGAACTCTCCATGTCGCGGTAGAAAACAAGTTCACTTGATCTTCACTACTCTTGGTGTCGTTGCCGTTAGCTCCCGCCATTCTTGGAGCTTGCTCGGCTCCCTTCCCGTATTTGTCGGCTTCTATCTTGGAGCAGTATGAGTGCACCTCGGGGTTTACGTTCATAAACACCAGACGCGATAGACCGTGTGTAGCTGAGAACGCGAGTTTTCCCGTGCAGCTCCGATGATCAAACTCGAGGTCACGCTCGGACAAGTCAGTCCAGAGCTGGTTCTGGTACAATTGCCACAGCTCAAACGCGACCCCAAGCAAAACGCTCGCAGCACCATGCAGAGCAGTTTCGTCGAATTCCAAGGCACCAGGAATGCTGCCCTGAGCCAGTAAACCCCGGAGCGTCGCTGAATTGATGAAGCAAACATCAGCCGTGAGATCGAGGAGCATTAAGTTGCTTGCCTGACTGAGCACCGTCTTCATAGGAGGCGCGCTCCAGCACATGCGATACATTTCTTGCATTCGGTGACGCACGTAGTGTCGAATCTGTTCAAGCTCAGAGTCCACTTGCTTGTCGGTCAGTCCACCAGTGAGCGCCTGCAACGGTGCGATGCGTCGAACGAGCGCGGCCAATTCGTCCTTCGCGAAGGCTAGTCTCATGTCAACTTGTCCGCCAAGATGAAGCAACAGTTGCGGACTTGACAGCGGATCTGACATGAATTCATTGTGGATGTGGTGCCACGGGTTAAAGCGAGAATGGTAGACGTCATTGCAATTGCCAAGTGTGTCACCGTTGTTGTGACTCGCCATCGTGCTTGCTTGAGCGGTGAAAGCGCGCATGCCGGGTGTGTTGATGTAATTCCAGGACGAAGTCTCGCTGCCTTTGGGTTCATTCGTGCAGTTCGGACGAGTGAGGAACCCGGAAGCAGTATTGTTGCTGACGACAAGCCATTCTGTCACCAAGGGAGACTGGGATGGAGTGTGGACGTAACCGCTAATATTGCCACCGTCGTTGCTCTTCAGAATACCCTGGTCGAGTTGCACATGCATTTCACGACGTGACATCGGTGAGCATACGTTGGCCATCATTCCTTAGTATAGCGCTCACGCACGTCAAACTCGATGTGGTACCGCGTTCCGGGTCGAAGCCCCTCGATCTTCAAGATACTTGGCGTGAAGGCCTTCACATTTGCTTCCGTTGCGACTCTGTTCGACACACACAGTAGATTGCGTCAGGTTGTGCCAATCAATGAATCCGGAAACGCATAGAGAGAATGAAGGAGCTCAACCTGTGGTCGGATACAGGGTCAACCAGGATACAAACCAACGGCTCTGCTGGACGATCCAGCTCGACGAGTACTCGCGCTGTCCTAGTGGTCACCCTTCCGATCACCGGACCAATGATGAGGCTTGCAGTGGGCTGGTTGTCCGTGTATTGGCGTACAAATACCTCAGAACCCAAAGGATGCGGCACAACGTCCACAGTCGAATAGTGACAGCTGGGCCAAGATTCCACGCGACTTCGAAATGGCTCAAACTCGATCATATATCGACTTTCAACCAGAATTGGATCTCGAGCCAGTGTAGCTTCAGGACGCATTGCTCGCGATTGAGACACTGGGCCGGTGGAAACGTGCTGGAATGTCAATCCTGTCGAGATGTCTCTGACTGACAAGTGTGCGGAAGTCGAATCGCTCGCAAGAAACAAGACACACGAGGTCGGACTCTGATCGAGAAACTCAGAGTTAGTGAGAGAGTTGCACCATGCATTTCCACGACGCGACTGAGCACCACGCTTACCGAGCGGAGGCGACGAAAGATGAGGTTGAGGAGTCGTAGCTGACTTTCCGGATGCTGAGCCCACGAAGATGCTCTTAGTGCTGTAGATGCCGCATCCTCCGCATTATTGGTAGTGGAGACGTTTGCCAAGCCTAGATCACAGACGATAACGATCGTATTGACGTCGGCGTCGACAGTGGCTGACAAATCGCTTCCAAGCCAATACTCGAGAGCCTCCCATTGCCGTTCACATACGAGAGTGTCTGGAAGTCGGCTGAACGGATTATCCGCGAGCTGATCCATCACAGCCTGCATCGTGTCAAGAGCGAGAAAGACGACTCCTTTCTGTAGTCGGAGTGAGATTTGCTCTGCTGATATGGCCTCAGACGTGCTGCCACTTCCAACTCGTTCGTAGTCGCACAGTACCTCACGGATCTCACTCAGTACGGCTAACGGGAGATCTAGTCGAGTGAGGAGCGTCCTGACGACTCCGACGCTGGAAAACCAGTGCGAACCCCGAGATAGAACATCTCGATTCTCGCTGAGACTCCAGTGTCGCCGGATACAATCTTGAACAGCGCGCAGCAGTTCTGTGCGACTTTGAGCTCCCGCGATTTTTGATGACCATAGACCGAGGTTTGAGTGAAATGTGTGCGTGATCGACGCGACACAGCCGAGATGTACCACAAGATCTGTCTGTAAGTCGATGGTCGGGTTCAATACGTTGCTGGATACATCATGAAGGAACGAAGATGCGCTCGAGGTTGTCGTCCACTCGAGAATGGACCCGTCGAGAGCGGTGTCAGCCGATACAACTGTCACTCTGAAAGCCGGCGACTGCTCAAAAAGCGTTTGCACGATCCCTCGAGCGTCGGCGGGCAGCATTCCCTGCCACAACACCAGCAATTGAAGTAGGCGTGAGCAGTGAGTAGTCGCCATATGATATTTAGCGACTTACCGGGAACGAAATGTCGTAGACGCTGCCAGATCTTAGTCCCTCGAACATAAAAATCGTTGGCTGATGGGGTCGAACACGTCGACGAGCGATCTTCTTGTCACCAATGAGACGACCAGTGAGGACACAGTCGATCTCTACGTCATCGCTTGCCTCAATCAGAATCTTGGCCGACGAATGGGAAACAAAGCCAACCACCGGACCTAGCTACGTGGCAGTGTAGCGTTAGACACGGAGTGTTCTCGAATAGCGACGCGAGCAGCAGCTGACACTAGCTACCGATGCGTACCGTTAGTTCGGGCTGTCGGTTTGGGAGCAAGGGTACAAGGGATGTTCGAGTAGATCCGACGGCAACTAGTCGCTTTGTCGTAGCTCTTTCGATCTCGTACGAGCACACGATCTGTCCGATGTGCGGTCTGTGCTCCAACTTACCGTGCTGCACAGTCATTACTGCTCTCTTCAGCTTTCCGCGGTTTTGCTCCTGGAGAGACGCCGCTCGTACGTTGAAGACGCCGTTGGATGGCCCGCATACCAGCTGACTAATATTAACTTTGGTGTCCTTCACGTGGATCGACGTCTCATAACCATCGTGGTGAGTAAATGACACCAGCACCATTTTCCTGTGCAGTTCCATCTTGCTGAGCTCAACAAGTGCCTGCAGCAGGGTCCAGCGCGCTGCACAAATCGAGTCGATTGCCTCATCGAACGCAGTTTGTGTTGATACTGTCGAGACTGGCGTCAAGGGGCTGTCGGTCACAACGACCACGTTTGAGACGAGCGGGAGAGCCCTCACATTCAATACAATTCGCTCTGCGACTGCTGTCGCTTCGTGCTGTCGTGGCAATAGAGAAAGTGAAGTAAGGCACAGTAGAAAACAATGGCAGCGGGAACGCAAGCACGAGCGCTTACTGTGGTCAAGCTTGCTGTGCGAGATCTGTAGTGCACCAAGACAGCGATTCCCGATAAGTCAAAAGCGCATACATCATCATCACCACCTTCTTCTTCTCGTCTCCACAAAGCGCCAATATACAAATCCCATGCACGGCGTGTTAGTTCCTGGAGATGCAGGTACGTGGTTTCTGACAGTCCGAGATCGCCAAGAATGCCGACCGAAGAGTCAGCGATATAGTTCGAACTCGAGCGAAACACGGCGCTTGTGCGTGCTTGGGCGAATATGCCTCGAAAGCATTCCTTGAGCATGTCGTACACAACAGGATCGAGCGATTCTTCATCCTGAACGAGAGCACATACTTCAGCTGTGAACTATGCGTGAGCTGGGTAGTGCTCTCTCACAAAACTACTTACTTGGTTTCGCTGATCTTGGATTCGCTCCAGTATCTGCAAAAGTCGCGACGAAGGAATGCGCAAGCCGCAGTGCAGCGTGACGGTCGGTCTCGTTTTATCATCAACCGGAAAGTAGCTTTCTTTTCTCTGGTCGCTTGAAGACGTCCCAGCATCACCCGAGTGGTTCATAAACTTGATAGTCAACTGTCGTTCAATAGTACTCGGTCTCTTGCCCCCATCGCTCGCGATATTGCTGTCTGGCATCCGCGCCGGGAACGTAGTCACAGAAGCAACACACTTCTCACGATCACGCCGGCAGACACCGAGTAGACGAAAAATGTACGTCGTTCCTGGTGCCAGTCCCTTGATGGCGATGACTGCTGGTTCGAATGCACTGAGTCGAAGCTCTTGTATCAGAGCGAGCGCCAACTTTGTCGTGGATGTTGACGCGTCAGGAAACGCAATGCACTTGACGAGTGTATCTCTGTCCACCTCCATCAAGATGTTCGCTGTCGTCTCGGTGACCTGATTGCCGCAAGACGATTCCGTTGATCAGTGATCTTGGGGACAATGCGACTAGATATTACAAACCTTGCCAATGATCGGCCCGGTGACGACTTGGATACACTCTACTCGGTCTTCCGGTCCGTGGAGGTGGACCCAGTTGTAGTATCGCAATGGATCAATATCTGCTAGGCGCTCATGATCTTGCAGCGCTCGCTGCATCTGCTTGGCGAGGTCGCACATGGAGAAGATACAGCTACGAAAACGACCGATAATCAGTCAGCGCTATACAATCTACGGCGATCTGCATGGAGCACCTGTGAGCGGTACCTGATCCGGTCGAAAAGTGCCTGAGGACGTGGGTGGAAGGTGAGCCACTGCATGAACAACGAGAAGCTCATCTTGTCGCCGACATCGGCGCCAACGAACTCGAACGCCTCGTACGCGACCGCGACCGCGTCGGTCTCGGACACTTGCTCGCTGCTTGGAATCACTCCTAGACGTGCCAAGCCGTCGCTGCAGGTCGCGATCACCAACGCGAGCTCGTGCTCAGCGATGTCGTCCTCCGTGTCCAAATCCACGAGCGAGAACACGAGCGCCGCTTTATCCTCGAGCGACCCTTGGCTGAGTAGCGCCGCGGTCGTGAGGAAAGTGACGAGATCGACGCGCAACTCCCCGGGCGAGGGCTCCACTGCGAACGTGCGGAAGAGGAATTCGACCCGCGGGTCATCCTCGCGCGGCAATTCGAGCGCGACCGCGAGCTCGTGCTGGGAGACCGAGAAGCCGCCGTCGAAGCCGCCCGCGTTGATCCACGTGCGGTACAGCTGCAGCACGCGCCTCAGACGCGCCACCGGTAGCGCCGTGTTGAGCGCGCGCGCGCGGTCCAAGATCTTCATTGCCTCGTGCGGCGGTCCGGTTGGCGCCGGCGGCGACGGCAATGGCTCACACACGCCCTTTCACATCACAGTGGCTCCAAATGACTACCGGGTAAAAATGGGGAAGGCAGACTACACTCACCATTTGCGTTGCATGGGGTGTTGTACGGTTCTGTGTCAAATGGCACATGCTCATTCGGGTATGTCGTGCCGAGGGGCACACTCGGCAGATTTCGACGGACCCGCGCAATACGAGCCCTACTGCGCTCCGTTGCGTGGACTGTGCATCCCATGCTTCCATCTATCCACCTATTCACCCACCGCCATGGAGCCTTGGGACCAATGATCCGTGTTCCCAATGGGTCGAGGGACCAATGGCTGACTCACTGATGTAATGCGATCATGCAAGTCTACGGAGCGACGAGTCCGAGAGCCGCCGACGCGACGCTGGAGAGCCGCAGCCGTCTACCGACTGCGCCACAGAAGGGGGCGTGGAGCGTGGGGCGGGTGCTGGAAACGTGCACTACCGTGGGACAAATGTACCGCCGTGGATTGGAAATGAGGACCGCCATCGTTTGCTGCAAGACTGCTGACAGGACATGTGCGCGCAACGGATCGGGTCGAGTGAATGATCAATGAGAAGGAGCGAACGCGAAGGGAGGAGAGACTCCAGGGACAACAGCACGAACAGCGAGCAGGCCGAACAGGTCAGAGCGTCCGTTTGAATAGATAGAGACGGAGGTACGTCTCAGCGCGCGAAGCTCAGTTGGCTTCAACGGCCAGAGCGCGTGCCGATTGCGTGGCCTGATACCGATCACGGCCTCCGCTGACTGACGACCAAGCGAGTGAGCGCAACGTTTCAGTGCAAATGCACCGAGTGTTGGGACGGACAGACGGCGACAGTGCTGGTCCCGCATGCGCGCGGACGGGTGGCGTGTGGACTACTCGTAGGGTGAGTTCCCGCCATGCTGACCGTCCGAACTGCGGCATAGCAACCGTTAGAGCTGGCGACTGCGCTGCGCGTCGCTGGCACCTGGGAGGAGTCGCGACCGATCGTCGCCGTGCAGGCGTTGCCAGAGTCGATTGGCACGCACAGCAGTTATTCAAGCAACGGCTGCGCGGCATACTGGCGCTGCGACTGCAACACACGCCATATGAACGCGAGCGGTTGGTCAAGTTACGTTCGTTGTCATACTTTATTTGATATGTTACTCCTCGACGTGTGCGTTCTCTGACACGAACACCAGATCTCGGATCAAGTCGGACAAAAGCCAGCTGTGCTTCGCAGCGACAATCTTGCCACTTGCGGAAAACGCGTATTCGGATAGTACGCTCGTAACCACCGTTCCCAGGCATTTTCGCGCTAACCAACTGAGATGTGGGTACTTTCGTGCGTTTTCTTGCTGCTACAGGAACGCGTTCTCCGACCGGCACACAACCGTGGCGTCGGCAAGGTATCGTTTGGACTTTCCTTTGCACGTGGCATGAAAATCGACGGCCGACTTTGAATCGACGTCGGGGGATGCATGTGGTTGTTCATGAATGTTTTAACGTCCACGGGTGCTGGAACAGACGAGAAGCGTTAGCCGGATGCGTCCAAGCCTGAGGTTGACGCGCCGTCAGACTCGCCGCGTGCAAGCTGAACAGTAATGCTGACCACCGCTGCACATGCCTGCGGCGCATCAGCTGCCGACAGGTGTGTCATTCGTTTGGCAACCCGAGGGTCCAGATATTCGATCCATGTCAGTTCCGACGTGAGAAAATCGAGAAAGCGCAAGGCGAAAAGATGAAGGATCATTTTGCATCACTCATTCACGATGAGGATCGTTTCTTTGATGTAGGACTCGTCGTCTGTCTCGAGCACGACAATCCAAACCATGGAAGCTTGAGTGAGGTGCAAGCGGATGCCCGAAAGTGCCGGCGCGACGAACGGAGCGGTTGGATGCGTCTGGTCACTCAGGTTCTCCATCGCGATCGTAAAAGGTTCCAACAGCCTGCAAAGGCACTTGATAGTGAGCCAGTCGGTTGTGCGCGGACACTTCAACTTCGTGTGGACATCACAAGGCTCGCTGGTACCCTCCAAAGATGCAAGGTAACAAGAGAGCGCTCCAGCGAGGGCTTGAGACGAACATAGCGCTGGAGTATATCCTAGCTGCTGTTCCATCGGGTGGGACTGTCCACTTTGAGAACAACGACATCGCGTGGGGAAACGTTGAGGTCTTCAATTTGAATTATCGACAGACGGTGATGAGCCTTTGACAACTCCTGGAAGTACGTCGCGAGGGATCGAAACAACTACACGCTGAGCCTAACGGTGGTGATGTCGTCGCGCTGCAGATCCGAGAGCGTTGAGTCGATGAACTTGTCGAGTTCGTGGGATGCGAGTTAACAGAGCAGCGGCATTTGCGTTCGACCATCCTTGTTGAGTGCTTCGTCCTTCTCGTGGACATTGCAGGTGTCGGTGTCAGCGGTTTCATTGGGTTCAAGCTCAGGCTTGGCGGACGTCACTGTTGTGACACCTTCAAGTACGTTGCTTCTGTGTGGTTTGGTGAGGGTGTCAGCCACAACCAAGTGCAGCGCGTGAGCCACACATGACATGTGCCTGATGCTGAGCATTTCACCCGCCTTGACCATGTTTGCGCTGGCATCGCGTACGAACATGACGCGTAGCCGTTTTGGGATAGACCATCTCTCCTGTGTCTTCACCAGTGCGGTTGCTATGGCGGCGCCGTCGTGCTTCCAGGGAGTTCTTGCACTTCCAGAGTCCAGTTGGATGGAACCATGCAGTCATCAACGCAGTGCAGCGTACACGAGAGGTGACTCTGACTGCTACGAGACATATGCATGTCCCTCGTGATTAAGTAGAACTTGCAGTCACTCTGGATGGTTAGTTTCACCTGCTCGCGTAGTCCTGCTGCGTACGCAACAACGTCTCTCGGCAGATGTGTATATCTTGGTAGGTTGATGCGGACGCGACCCAGCTCCACTGTGACATACCTGACGAACTCGATGAGCCCATCGTCCTCTATCATGAACAGTGACCGGAAGTGGCGAGATATCCATCGAGGAATCAGACAGCTGACGTGTTGCTACTGATGAGGAGTAGTGATCCGCACCAAGTGCTGGTCCGTCCTCTCTTGCGACGCTCCGTCGATAGCGCTGTCACGGCGTCGCTTCGATGGTATGAAGCATCCTGACCGCTTCAGATTGGCTGCCTGCTGCCTTACCTTCACGCCCTCGAGCAACTCTAACGAATGGTTGCTTTGCATGTGGGCGAGAACAATAAGTTAACCAGCCTTGAACGGGATGGGACAATTGCAGCACTTACAAAGTCAAACCCGTCGTGAGTGTCCATTAACTCCTTGTCAAGAAGGTCCAATACTCTTTCTCTTGGCTGAGAGGAAGAAACATTTCCACAACTCACGCCACTTTTGCGATCGCGTCAGGAACAAACGATGACTTTGCGTTTCTTGCACCGACATATCGTTGACGGCGGTGTATCGACGTCAGCAGGGGTTGCAGATTACACACTATCGTTTTCCACGCCGTCGAAGTCAAGTGTCATGCGTACAGGGTTTCCATCGGCCTAGAAAAGTAGAGATCGAGCCTTCGAGCGTCTTGTCTACGATGAGACCTCGCTGAAGCCCTCTGAGCTCGCGCGGACGGATGCTCACGTGTGTTCGAGCGGACTTCACCGACAGACGCGCTTAGTGCGGCGGGAGACTGATACCCTTCAAAAGCGGGTGGAAAGTGTCGACATCCGTACTGTGTACGTTCTCTTAGAAGAGAAGCGGAGTCGATGACATGTATTTCGTAAACTACTTAAAGGGTTAGGTTGATGAGTTGTGTCCCCTAACAAAATGCACACAGTGGCGTTTCTGGATACAGAAATGCAGTCACAAAGTGAGATTCCTCCACCCTTGGAGCTCTATCGTGCAGGTCCATGTCAAAAACCACTTCTCTGACTCTGAATCTGAGAATCGATCGTCAATCTACAATTTTCAAGTCACGGCGATGCCAAACACCACTTCTTCGATCTTGAGTCTGATATGTGGCGTCAGCTGGCTTTCTCTTACACCTTTCAAGTCATTGCGACGCCTCTCCCTGGGCGGAAGAAGCGCCTCGAGCAGCCTTTTCTCAAGTGGTGTTTCGCACTGGATGCAGCTCAGAACAGCGCGAAGGTCAAGGACGGAAAGACCAGCCCACGCGACACGAGCGACGAGCAAACGAGCGAGCGAGTGAGTGAGTGAGTGAGTGAGTGCGCCGCCACCGACGCCAAGCGCGCGCGCCGCTGCACGAGTGACCGAGTCAGGCGAGCTCTGCCCATTACCGTCGCGGCCGCCTCGACCATCACCTGGCCGCCGTCCGGACTTTCCAGGTGTGTCTTTCCGCGCTCCGCGGCCGCTACCGCGCTTCTCTCGACGCTCAAGGAGCCGCCGTACTGGCGCTCGGACCGGACGGACCGGACGCTCACCCCTCGGTCGCTACCCACCACGCACTCTTTCTTCCTTCCCCTCGTGCCAGATCGAGAAGAACGGGCCCGAGCCGCGCGATGACGACCGCGCGCGCGCCGCCCTCGCCCTCGCGGTCGTCCTCTTCGCGGTCGTCCGCGTCTGCCTCGCCTCTGCGCCGCATGTTCAAGCGACGCCGCGGCCGGCTCGCGGGCAGCGAGGCGGCGCGCGGCTCGGCGCTCCGGGAGTTGCGGAGGCAGCGGCGCGAGCGCCAGCTCGTCGACTCATGGAGCCTCCCGGAGCTGTATGTGCTGCGCGGACTGGTCCACTTGGCAGTATACAAGGCGCCGCTGGTGCCTAGCGACGCCGTGAGCAAGACGATGTCGCGGCGAAGGGATCGAGGTGACCGCAGCAGCGCGAGGCATCGACAGAATGGCCATGCCGAGGAGAGCCGGGCCGAGAAGGGGCAGCCATACGACGCAGCGTACGTGGACTTTTTGTTGACACGCAGCAAGCGCTTCTTCTTTCGCGGCGGTGTGGACGAGCGGCTGCAGATCGAGAAGCGCTCAGCGCTCCTGCGCCTGTTCCCCATGCTGGGCGACGCGAGTCGGCAGGCACAGCGGCAGGCGTTCGCGCTCTTCACTCGAGGAAAGTCGCGGCGCATCTCGTTCTCGACGCTGAGTGCGACTCTCGCACGTTGCCGGTTGAGACCAAGCTCAACGGACGTTGAAGGTGAAGATGGCGACGGTGTGACCGATATCCGTCAGCAGGTGGAGGTGATCTTCGACTGGTTCCAAGATAAGCGAGGTGCCGATGGAGGACTGTCGGCCAGTGACATCGCGCTGATGGAATCAACAGCGAAAGTGCTTGTCGCTCGGAATCGGCGACTTGCTGTGCGCTTGGGGTCTGCAGGCATATCGACATTTGCAGCGCGGCTATTGGAGCAGCAGCAGCAGCAGCAGCAGCAGCAGCAGCAGCGTTCTTCAGTCCGTCAGTCGTCGGTGGTCAGCCGAGAACTGTTTTGCCGGGTTCTCGCAGCCGAGTTTCCCCACCTCATCCAGATTCTCTTGTCCCCGTTTGACGTCGTCGGTCCCGCAATGAACGAAGGCGCGACTCTACTTGCGTTCCGAAACACGGAGTGGGTGGAGGGGAGCACAGCGTATCTCGTGGACTCGCGCTGGTGGCGCCAATGGGAGCAGTTCGTTCAAGCTCGTGTCTTCGCTGGCTCTGCTGCTGAGAGCAAGAGGGTATCGCAACCGCGCATGGCATTCAGCTCCGCGGATCCTTCGAATGGCTCGAGCCCGATCGTCCACGGCGGACTTCGTGACGACGCTGAGGCAAAACCCGCGACGCATGGCTTTGTCGCCCGTCCAGGACCCATCACCAACATCAGATTGTGCGCCAGTGAGCAAGAGTCGTACACGGTGAGGCCTGGACTCACCGACGCAGACTTCGTTCCAGTACCTTACAACATTTGGCAGCGGCTCGAGTTGATCTATGGTGGTGGACCAGCACTTCCCCGTCGGGTCATCCAAGTTTTCACTCAAGATCAAGATCACGAAGACGAAGATCAACCCGAGGAGGAGGAGAAAGGCAGCGGACTCAACGAAAGCCACATTGCTCAAGGCAAAAGCGAGCGTGTGTCGACGGGTTCAATGGAGGAACCAGCAGCAAGTGCGGAGACGAGGAACACGAGCGAGGAAAGTGACGCCATCGGTGGTGCTACTGGCCTCCATCACAGTGCGAATCTCTCTCAAGCACCGAAGGCGCAAGGCGTCCGGGTTGAGTTATACCCGTTGGTGCTTCAAATCCGGGTGGCGCGCCACGACTCACGGCGTGTTCGTCTGCTCTTCTCGCGTTGGGTGTTGATTGATCCAGCAACCAGCATCCAAGGCTTGGTTCAGCTGCTTGGCATCGTTCCTGGCGTCAATGGGCACGAGATTTCTCTGTGGATTCGCCGAGAGAAGTTCAAGTCTTGGCGGCGGGTTGAGTGCTCGTTCGACTCTTCGTCAGCATCATCGCGTGCTGCGCTTGGAGACATCGGGTTTCGAGATGCCTATGAAGTTCTGATCGATTTCCGACCGATTTCGATGGACGAGGACCCCGCAAGTGACGACCAGAGTCGATGGCGCAGATCACTCGCAGCGATGGAAGCGGCGAAGATCCAGATGCTGGACATTGCGGTGTACCAGTCGACAGGAAACGATTTCATTGCCAGCGAAAGCTCGCTGCGTCGTTTCCGCTCGACAGGGAATTGGAACGCCCTTCGAGACGGATTTCTCGACGACGACGACGACGACAGCCGCGACAGCGACGAGGAACCTCGGACTTATCCGCGGAGCTTCGCACTCAAGTTCCTCCCCAGGTTCGACAGATCGATGGAGATCAAGCTGCGCCACGAGTCGCGACTTGTCGCTCACGATGGCGTTCGTGCTACTGGGCTCGTGAACTTGGGCAACACTTGTTTTATGAACTCGGCGCTCCAGTGCATCGGTCACTCGCCGATTTTCCGCGAGTACTTCTTGTCACACCGATACGAGGACGACATCAACAAGAGGAACCCGCTTGGCAGTCGTGGACTCGTCACCATCGCGTATTCCCGTCTGGTGCAAGCGTTGTGGCACGAGCGCGATATTGGCTACTTCATCCCCAACAAATTTCGTGACGAGTTTATCAAATTCCGGCACCATTTCGAGGAGACGCGGCAGTACGACTCGCACGAGTTCATGGTCTCACTGCTAGATAGTCTTCACGAAGACTTGAACAGAGCAAGGGGCCGTTCGCAAGGAGCAAGTAGCCGACTCCACTCCTCGTCCATGGGGTTTGGTGGATGCTTTGGGAAGTTGGATACCGTCGTCGGCAACGAGTTGACCGCTGGTGAAGATTCCAGCAGCGATGATATTGAAGACATGGAAGACGTGGCGTCGGACGAGGCAGCCGGAGACTCGTCGTGGCTCGCGCATCGACAGCGAAACGACTCTGTTGTCGTCGACCTGTTCCACGGTCAACTTCGATCTGTGACCATGTGCGGGACGTGCGGAGAGCGCAAGGTGACATTTGATCCCAGTCTGTTCTTCAGTCTCCCGATTCCCGAGGCAAGGTTTGTTCGCGTCGAAGTCAAAGTCGTGCTCCAAGTTCGCTTCGGTACGAGAGATAAGAGCGACGGTCAGGATGACAGACAACCAATAGGTGCTCGTGCGCTGGCGAGTGCGTTCTGGCTCGAGCGCGGTAGCTTCGTCACAGATCTGTGCGAGCGTGTCGCGGCCGCCAACAGCCACCCCTCAGGCAACCGGTTCATTCTGGTGGAGGTGAGACGCAACCGCATCAAGCGGGTCATCGAAGGGGACGAAGTGGTCGAGAACATTGCTGGCTACAGCTCTCTCTACGCGTTCGAGCGTGCGTGGACGCTTGAGGAGATCCCCCTCGTCCCGTCCGATATCATCGCCCCGTGTCTGCTCGAGTGCCAGGGCCATCCCGAGGCAAAGCGCGCGGCTTCTATCCGCAAATCCACTGTGTCGAGCTTCGAAGAGCTCATTGTCGGCTCTCGCGTCGATGCCATTGGTCTCCGTGATGACTGGCACGCGGGCACCGTCATCGAAGTGGTGCAGAATCGTGTCTTGAGACTGGCGTCAAGTGACCCAGCGCGTCGCGATCTCGTACGCGCTGTCAACTGCAAGCAGGTGTGCGTGCACTTCGACGCGCTCAGCAGCAAGTGGGATAAGTGGTTCACGCCCGCTGACTGGAAGGACGGACGCCTGCTGCCGCTGCACACGCGCACCAAACAAGTGAGCGAGGTGTTTGAGGTGCAGGTCATCCACCGCTACGTATCTCACCGCGCCGCTGCTGCGCGCCGATCGATGCCGAACGTGCGCGTGCGCGTACCGAGCAAGTCGCCGGGGTCCAAAATATCGCTGCTGTCGAAGCGGTCGCTGTTCGAAGTCCCAACACGCGAAAGGGACGATTCAATGCTGGAGAAGCACCAAGCGTTCGAGGTGTTCGGCATGCCGCTGTTCGTGACGGTCGCGTCCGACAAGTCGGCGTGGGACATGCACATGGCGATTCTACTGCAAGTTTCGCGGTTCCTGCGGATTAGCGGCGATGCTGAGCGCCTGCGCGAGTTGTTCAAGTGCGGACGCCAGGCGCACCACGAGCGCTCAAGCCGCGAAGGCACGGACGAGGACAGCGCCAGCGGTGGCAGCGTCAAAGATCGTGCCTTGTGCGCGCAGACGTGGGCCGCGACGCTGCCATACGTCGTCCGTGTCGTGAATCTCGAGGACGTCGGCAGCTCGAACGGCGTGCAGCTACCATTCGATGACAGCAACCTCCTGCAGCATTTCTCGACCCGCAGCGTGCTGACGCTCGATTGGAAGGACTACAAGCTCTACGGCGGCCGTGACGCCCAGGTGGCGGACGACTACCCGCTCGAGATGATGGACGCACTGCGAGACGCGCACGAGGAGATCCCGGCGGCGTCGAACGCCGTGCCGATTGGCAAGTGCATGGACGCGTTGCTCAAGCAGGAAGTCATCTCGCTCGAGGACCACTGGGTGTGCGAGCGGTGCGGTGTGCCTCGCGCCGGGACGCGCACGAGCGACATCTGGCGACTCCCGGACCTCGTCATGATCCAGCTCAAGCGCTTCCAGTACCTGGAGAACCAGCACAAGCAGAAAGTGCGTGCGCTGGTCGACTTCCCGCTCGAGGGTCTGGACTTCTCGCGCTGGGTGGCACCGGAGGCGACGGCAGCAGCCGCCTCGTCGAGCGTGTACGACCTGTACGCGGTAGCGAACCACGTGGGCGGACTCACTCGCGGCCATTACACCGCGTGCTGCCGCTACGACAGCGACTTCAGCGAGAGCGCGCATCTCTTCGTCGGCCGCGACGCGAGCAGCGTGCAGACGCGCGGCCTGTGGCTGCGCTTCGACGACGAGAAGGTGTCGGAGGTCGCCGCCGGAGACGTGGCCACGGACGCCGCGTACATGCTCTTCTACAAGCGGCGCGCACTGTCGCCGTCCAACGTTTTGCAGTACACGCTGTAGCCACCGAGCGCCAGCCCCGCGCGCCGCAGCGGCAGCGTCGCCGCCCGCGTTGTAGCTAACTCTTTCCTTCTCCGTTCACACTCCGAAGCGAGGAGTACCGCCGCCAATACTACCAACTATCGTATCGCATCCAAAGCGAACGCTGCGGGTCGCTGTCTTTCAACACCCGGCGATCTTCCGTGCGGCAACAGCAATGGACAGAGACAAGTAGGCCTCGTCCGAGTGAGCGATCGGCAATGCTGCATATACAACGCAACGCAACGCAACGCACTCACACACACAAGCTCGCAGCGCGCGGTCACACGCCGCAGAAGAACTCGGGCGAGAAGGACGCCGAGGCACTGCTGGACCGCGAGCGCGTGAGCTCCGCCTCGAGCTGCTTCACCTTCCGCTGCTCCAGATGCAGCTGCGCGACTGCACGCTGCGACGCGTCACTCCGCTGGCACCAGCAGTTCCAACACGCAGACGCGCACACACAGACGACGACGAGCAGCAGCACCAACGTGAGCCACCTCGCGGCCTTCTGATTCCGCCACCACTGACATCAACCGATCGCGTCACCACGCGTGCCAACGACGTGCACGACAGCGGAGGCTTAGCTACTTACTCGGGCGAGTGAGCTATCGGCCGCGCGCTCCTTCTCGAGGCGGCGCACTTGCAGCTGCAGCGCCTCGACCTCCTCCGCGAGCTCCTTCTCCCGGCAGCTCTCCGCGCTCGGCAGCAGCGCCGCCTTCTCCGACTGCAAAGCGTACCAGTGAATCTTCGACGACAGCACCCGCAACCTCGCGCCGTCCTCCTCGCGGTTTACCTGCAGCTCGCGGATCGTCGCGAGCAGCTCCGCGTTGTCCGCGAGCGCTGCATCCAGCATGCGCTGCAGCTCCGGCTGCACCGCGTAGGCACGCGGCGCCAAGTCAGCGAGTCCCTTGTCGCTGGCCTGCGCATCGGCAGCGCTACTCGCCTCCGCCTTCGCCTCCATCTGCTTGATGCGCGCGTTCGCCTGCGCGAGCTCGGCTTCGATCGCCTGCCTCGCCTCGTCAGACTGCTCGCGGTCGAGCGACCACTGCAGTCGCTCCTTCTCGTGTCGCGCGAGCTCTCGGTCGCGATTCAGAGCTGCGACATCATCCGCGGCTTTCTGCGCCAGCAAACGCTTCATCTCCTCGTCCTGACGCTGCTTGCGTGCGTTGAAATCGCCCACGGCACTCGCATACTTGTCGTCCAGCGCGTGCTTCTCCGCTTGCACGCGCTCAAGCTGCTCGTCCAATCGCTTGTTCGATCGCTTGAGCTCCGCCATGTCCGCAGTCATCGTCTCTCGCTTGCTCGTCTCGTCCGACGCCAGCTCACGCATTTGCTGTAGCTGGAACTCGGCGAACTTGGTCGCCGCGCTCGACGTCTCGAGGTCGTCCTGCGTCGCCTGCAGCTCCTTCTCCAGCCGCTGAATTACGTCCTGGTACTGCTCCAACTTGCGCTCGAGCTTCTTGTAGAGTCCGTGGATGCGGCGCATCTCGCGCTCGCTGTCCCCATCATCCTGGTTGAAGCCTGCGTCGCTAGCCACGTCGATGACCGACTCGTGGTCGTCGCTCTCGTCCTCTGACGCATACGACAGCGACGCCGAGTCCTCCGTGATGGACGACCCGGATCCTGGGCTCCGCGGCGCGCGCAGCACCGGCTTCTTCTCGTCCAGCATCACCTTCACCTCGTCGAACAGCGACCGATACATGCTGACGAGCTCCTCAAGCTCCTCGTTCGGATCAGCGATCACAAACATCGGAGCGACGGAATCGTCCAAGTCTTGCGGAGAAGACGGCTCATCCAAGCCGCTCGCTGCACGCTCCTCTTCCGCGAACTGCTTCCATTCCTGCAACTCGCAAATCTCCTGACACAGCAAGGCGTTCTCACTCGTCAGCGCGTCCGCTTTGGCCGTCGCCTCGCTCAGCTCCTTCTGCAACTTCTCCACCTCTGCGTCTGTATGCGAAGGCGCCTTCTTCTCCAGCTGCGCGGCGCTCGACGACTTGTGAAGTTCGTACTTACGCGGAGCCTGGAGCAGCGACGTGCTCGGCATTCGCAGTCCGGATGGAGGCGGGGGTGGACCAGGGCGAGATCGGCTCGGCGCGAACGCGATCTCCTTGTACTCTTCTAGGCGGCAGATCATTCGGTACAGCAGCATCTCCAGTCGCTCGCAGCGCACTTGGGCTGGTTCGGCCTCTCCGTATTGACCATCTTCACCCTCGAGGTCGACAGAGGAAGCAGCGCCACTCGCCCGAAGAAGCTTCTGCATCACGTCCAGCGCGGGCTCCCACCGGTTCTTCCTCGGCGGCGGTGTCGGGGGAGCCGCGAGCTGCTGCGCCAGTTGATTCGCGGTCACCGACGCGTCTGGCAACTGACCAGAAGACGGAGAGGAATCTGTCGACGTGCCAGAGGCTCGGAGCTTCTCGATCTCTTGGCGGAGCTTCTCGATCTCGAGTTTGAGGATCGGCACCATCGAGTCGGCATCCTCATTCTGCACCGCCTTGTTCTTGATGAACTTGGCGCGCTGCGCGAACTTGAGAGTCGACAAGGTCTCGGTGAAGTACTTCTCCTCCGCTGAAATTGTGGCAATGATGGAGGTGATGGCGTTGCCGCCGAGCGAGTCGCGCAGCAAGAACGTCAGCTTCGAGTCTCGGTAGTGCACGTGTCGCCGCTGGCCGTTCGACACGTCGACGAGCGACATGATCACGTTGCCGAGCGCCGAGAGCGACTTGTTGATCTGCGCTGCCTCCTTGAGTCGTTGACCCTCGACGTGCGTCTGCCGCTGCTTCTCCGACCCGGCGAGGTCGATGAGGTGCAGACTCGACCGCCGGGTGAGGAGGACGCCCGCGTCCGTGCGTTCCGTCTGAATCAGCTTGATCGTGAACACCGCGTGCGACCGCGAGCTCTCGCGGTTCATGTCCGTGGCCGCCATGTGCCGGTTCTTCGAGCCGAATCGCAGCCACTCCATCGCCGCGTCCTCCGAGTCGATCGGCATCTCCCGGAGCTGGTCCACATACACCTGCTTGAGTTTCGAGTCCTCGCGCAGGCTCTTGGGCTGCTGCGCCGCCGCCGACCCCGCGTCCTCGAGCAGGTCGAAGATCTTCTCGTTGTAGATCTCGAGGTAGGAGCATGACACGGCTACTTGCCGCTCGTCCGGGTTCTTCCGGGCCATGGCGTCGGCTAGCCGCTGGAACAAGTAGCCGAAGATGCGCGGCATCAGTCCGCGATGCGGCGACGCGCGCAGCTCGAGCGCCGAGCCGCCTCCGGTCCCGAGTCCCGAGCCGCCGAGCATCGTGAACGTCTTGCCCGAGCCTGTCTGTCCGTACGCAAAGATGCTGCCATTGTAGCCCTGCAGTGCCTTGTCCACGGCGGCGCGGCCGACACGCTGGAACACGTCGGCCTGCTCGCTCGATTCGGGGAACACGAGGTCGAAGCCAAAGCGTTTCTCCTGCGCCGACGCCGGCGCGAGCGTCACGCCCTTGCGGTCCGGCGCCACCTCGAGGCAACGGCGCGGTGCCTTCTGTGTCGCGCGGTCCGCCTCCGTCAGTGACGGGCGGATGCGGAGCACAACGCGGATCGTGTCCGCTGGCGCGTCGTCCTCGTCCACAAGCGGCGGCGCGGACCGCGACGGCGGCACGAAGCGCGGCGGAGCGGCCACCGGAGGCACCTGGATGCTCAGCGACATGGAGCGGAAGCCGGCGGCACCAGCGCGCGGCTTGGGCGGCGCCACCTCCTCCTGCAGTACGCTCTCCTGGTTGTTACCACCCTCCGCGCGCCGCACGCGGCCGGGCGACGCGCTCCGCTGGCGAATCATGGAGGAGGAAGAGAACGTCTGCGTCTGCGGCGGGCGGAGACCGAAGGAGCCCGCCGACGACTTGCGCGGCGCACCCGGCGCCGGGATCCTGCGCGCGGACGCGACGACGCGTACAACCGAGCGACCGACATACCGGGCGACCGAAGAAGAAGAAGGAAGTGAGTGAGCGAGCTGGCATGGACGGAGGAGGGAGGGGACGGGCGCGGCGGACATCTACCTGGACGAGCCGGGCGGGATCGGCATGTTGGTGGGCGAGCGGGCGGACGGATGCGGCGTAGCGCAGCGCAGCGCCTGCGACCGGCGCGGCTCGAGCGAGTCGCCGCCTTGCTCGCAGCTTGGGCCAGCGACAGCGAGTGTCCGATGGCGGGGAAACCCGCAGTCGCTTCAATCGGTTAAGAACACTTTTGCACATGGGGTCGTGCAGTGTATGCGATCACACAGACGCATCGTGCTGGTTCGAGTAAAGAGCTGTTGGTAACTTGGATAGCGTAACGCTCGCCGATAGAATATGAAGGGAACTCAGGCGGCGGCTTCTCCGGTCGGCGCCTCTACATGTCGCTGTCCGATGCCGAGGCGCCAGGCTCAGACGCCTCCGATGGAGCCACGGAGAAGGAGGCTGCAGCCTTATGGGTGACGGCGAGCGGGAGGGGGACAGCACCACGCCGCCGCGCTGGACGCTTCGCTCTCAACAGACCTGGCGACGCGTGCGCACACTGTGCTCCAGTAGGTATATTCGTCGGCCGCGGCACGCGGCTCCACCCTCGGACGGCCCTCGCCCCATGCTCGCGCCTGCTCGCTCGCGCACTTGCTTGCCTCACGTCCAATTATCGCAGCGTCCGACCCAGTCCAGCCCCACGTCGGTAGTCGGCGAGACCGGGCCGGACCCTCGGGGAGAAAGAGATGCTTTCGAGTGTAATCTGCCGCCGCGCCGCGTCGCGACGCGCGGAGCCGGCCCTCCCTCGCCGGCGTCTAGAGGAACTGCGCCATCCAGCGGAAGCCGTCCGCGTAGCCCATCCGGCGAACGACCGAGCACATGTACAGTTCGATGGGGCGGATGCTGGCGTCCTTGTCGCCGCGCGCCTCCTTGCCGTACGTCTCGTACAGGCCCAGCGCGGCGCGCAGCTCGTCCTCCGACGCCGCGCGCGGCACGTCGATCTTGTTGCCGAGCACCAGGAACGGCACGTTCGCCAGCTCGTCGTAGCCGAGCAGCGTGTCCAGCTCGCGCTTCGACTCGGGGAAGCGCTCGCGGTCGAGCGCGTCCACGACGAACACCACGCCGTCCACCGTCGCGAAGTAGTCGCGCCAAAGGCGACGGGCCGTCTCGTGCCCGCCCAGGTCGAACGTGCGCAGGCGCAGCTTGCCGATGATCAACTCCTCCGAGTCTGCTCGCGTCCGGACAGTGCGATACGATACGGACGTTAGGGCGGCTGCACACATCCCGAGCCAACAGCGACCAGACTACTCACTCGGGTGGAGCGTGGGCTCGTGGACCGCCACGCGGTCGTCCTTCAGCATGTGCAGCAGCGTCGTCTTGCCGGCATTGTCCAGTCCGAGGAACAGGATCTTGGCGTTCTTATGGTACAGACCTGCCATCCAGATCCGCACCGCGCGTCGTTAGCGACGGGTTCGGTCGTTCGTTCGCTCGCTCGCACGAGGGGCTCCGCACTAATCCGGGGGCGGTGCGCGCATACGACCGCACGCATACGCGCGCACGCGCTTTATTATGGGGCTGCCTCGCGGGGGTATCCAGGCGATCAATCGATCGGTCGATCGATCTTCCCCACGACGGCCAACCAACACAGGGAGGGAAGAGGGGGAGGCACGCATACACACACGCACACACACGCACACACACACACACACGTACCGAGGTAGCCGAGGACGTTGTAGAACCAATCGAAGACGAACATGGTCGCGAGTGGGGCGGGCGGACGCTCGGGGCTCGCTAGCAGTCGGGACTACCGGGCAGGCGGGGGGAAACGCCGGCCGCTCACTCAAGCGCTTTCGTGGGTTTCGGATTGTTCGCCCGCCGCCAGGCTCGCGCCGCCG
This sequence comes from Phytopythium kandeliae, assembly GCA_023338135.1. Classification (NCBI taxonomy): domain Eukaryota; phylum Oomycota; class Peronosporomycetes; order Pythiales; family Pythiaceae; genus Phytopythium; species Phytopythium kandeliae. Next base: position 37,811 of record JAADYC010000017.1, on the reverse strand, counting down.
CCGCCGATGTTCTCGCTGCCGAGTCGACAGAACAACTCGACGGAGGGAAAGCGACGCGCCGCCCCTTCTCCGCGCTCTGAAATCCACGAAACAGTTGCTGATTGGTCGAAAACGGACAGACGAAGCCATCATTCGGGCGTGGAGTGTGGGCGAGAATGTCCACGCGCGCGTTTGCGCCAATCGAAGCCGCGAATGTGCAAAGTTTACACGAATCACGCGCAGCTTTGGAGGACGCCAAGCTCTACCGGCATTCAAGAGACTGGAATGCACGTAATAGCGTGATGGTGGCCCGGCGTTGTCTTCTTACGCCAGGGCAGAATGCACGTCGGCAGAAGCTCAGTTTTAGCCAATCGTTTCTGGTGATGCTTGGATACTCGACCAATCGCTTCGCGCTTGGCTTCTGCCACCGACCGACCGACCAGCCGACCGACCGGCCGACCGACCGACGGCCTGACCAACTCGGAACGGCGAGCGAGCTGCATCCGTACCGGCCAGCGGCGGTGACGACGACGATGCTGCGGCGCGGCGTGGGCATCGCCGCCGTGCGCAAGAAGCAGGAGCAGGCGAAGCAGTTCACGGAGGTGGGTGACGCGCTCGTGGAGTCGCAGCTGTCGCACGTGTCGGCGCAGCTCGAGCTCTTCCGCACGAACCTGCAGCAGTTCGCCGTCAAGTACAAGAACAACATCAAGAAGGACCCCGAGTTCCGCCGACGCTTCCAGGCTATGTGCGCCAAGATCGGCGTCGACCCGCTGGCGTCCAAGAAGGGCTTCTGGTCTGAGCTCCTCGACGTCGGAGACTTTTACTACGAGCTCGCCGTGCAGATCATCGAAGTGTGCATCATCACGCGGTGCGTCCGTCTTGGATAGCACTGCCTCCATGCGATCGATCCGGCGGCAGATCTACTTGCTGAGTCCACGAGCTGACTTTCGCCGCTGTTCAGACCGAAGAACGGCGGACTGATCGGAATGAGCGACTTGTTGCGCCTGCTCGACAAGAAGCGCAGCGCCATGATGCAGGTAGCGTTGTCGTTCGCGCTTTCTCCCTCTCGCCTGATTGCCGAAAGAGGGGTCTCGGCTGCGTTTGTAGTCCTCTTGACGCATTACCTCTGGACTCTTACGCGGCGCAGAAAGTCACAGACGACGACGTCAAGCGCGCTGTCAAGAAGCTGAGCATCCTTGGCGAGGGCTTCCAGCTCATTGAGATGGAGGAACGCACTATGGTGCGGTCCAATACATCCGCACGGCTCCTACACCGGCGTCGTCATGCGACTCGCGTCTGACTTAGTCGCCACGACACTGCTCGCTTGTGTGTTTGCAGATCGTGACTGTTCCAGTCGTCCTGAGTCCGGACCACGCGACCATCCTGGCGCTCGCGCAGAATACTGGCGGCATGGTGAACGTGAGCATCCTCGCGCGAGAGCTCGGGTGGGACAAGAAGCGCAGCATGCTCGCGCTGAACGTGCTGCTCCGCGAGGGGATGACCTGGGTCGACGAGCAGGTGCGTCCTCGTGTTGCTCGGAGCGATCCGAGCGCGTGCACCGCCCTCCCCCGGCAGGCAGCCTGATCGTTCGCTGCTCACGACGCATATGGCTCTCTGTCGCCGCGCAGACCAACAACGAGCCGTCCTACTTCTTCCCTAGCATCACACTCTCCGGCACGTACACGTAGTCGCTCCGTGTAGTTGTAATGAGCATCGACTGCAATTGCGACTGCGACGCGATCGACGCGACCAACATGCTGCCGCGCCAATGGCACCGCAGTCGTACTTAAGTGAACATTTGTTGTCAGCAGACAAACAGGGCGATCGAAGAGCGGCAAGACGAGAAAGACCTCTCTCTCTCTCTCTCTCTCTCTCTCCCCAGCCTTCATCTTCGCTCGCCTTGCCATGGGCCGCGCGAGGTTCACGTGCGAGTATTGCAACAAGAGCTTCGAGGACGGGCAGGAAGCGCGGCGGCGCCACAACAGCGGCCGCGCGCACAAGGCGAACGTCAAGCTCTGGTACGACAGCTTCCAAGGTGCGTATGCCGTCCGTAATGGATAGGACTCGATGTTGCCGAAGCGGTACGCAGGGCGACCCTAATGCGCCACCGCTGGTGGTACTGCCAGACCAGGCACAGCGCTCCACGGGACGTCCTTTACACGACAGAAACGCCGGCGGCGTCTCAGAATGCGCCGCGGTGGCGCCTTTCACCCAAGTACCAGCGCCAGCGCCAGTGCCAGCGCCTCATCCCGCGACGATTGACCCGCGGCAGCTACCGCCGTCGATGATCCCGCCGCCGCCAGAACTGTTCCTGTACTTCCGAACGGACTGGGGGTGACGCAACGCGGACGCAAACATCATGGGCGACTGCGACACAAGCACGCCTCGGACGGATAGGAGTCATTTATTCGCGAGACTAGATGGATTCGTGGTGGCGAGGCAAGGCTACCCGCCGCGAATCCACGGGTGCATCGCGATTTCCTCCACTGTCAAGCGCTGCGACGGCTCGTCAACCACCAGCATCCTAGTCAGCAGGTCGCGCACGCTCGCCGAGATTTGGAACATTCCCCACGAGTCCAGCATGTCGCTCAAGCGGCCGCGCGCGATCATCTGGAAGCGTGGATCGGCGTCGTCGGGTCGCTCGAACGGCGGAGCGCCCGTCACCATGATGAAGAGCATGACGCCTGTCGACCAGATATCGGCCGAGAAGCCGTTGAACGGCACCTGGTTGCGGTAGATCTGTGCGGCAAGATGGAGGATGGCACGGCAGCGCGTCAGGCTCCATCGGACGCCAGCCAGCGAGAGGGAGAGGGAGAGAGGGAGAGAAAGAGAATGAGAGAGAAATGCGCGCAGGCATTGCGACGCACCTCGGGTGGCATGTAGAAGATCTTGCCGACAGCACCCGCAGGCGGCAGCTGGTACGTCATACCGTGCGAGTCGACGGGGATGCCGATCGTCAAGCCAAAGTCAATGATCTGCAGCGTCCAACGAGCGCGGAACAAATGGGTCAACGAGGCGATCGAAAGGAGAGCGGGACTGGCAGCGCACGCGCCACGCCACAATACGATCCAACACGACGCACCTTGGAGATGTCACCGTCTAGCAGTACGTTCTCAAGCGACATATCGCGGTGGCAGATGTATCGGCTCTGCAGGTACGAAAGTCCGGCAATGACCTGCGTGAACCAGTGACGGCACTCACGCTCGTCCATGGCGCCTCCGCTCTCAACCACGGAGAAGAGCTCGCCTCCGTTGCAGAACGGCAGCACGGCGTAAATAAAGTCGGCGTCGTGTAAGCACTCGACCTGCGCGGCACACATCAACATGTCGCCGCCACGGCGTCAGCTCACGCATGCCGCAGAGAGGGACGCCAGCGGAGTGACCAACGGACCGACAGACGCGCAGACGTACCAGAGAGAGCACGTTCTCGTGCCCTGGCTGCGACAGGTACTGCTGCGCGGCCAGCTCCACGAGCGGGTTCTCCTGCAGATTCCCTTCCTCTATGATCGCCTGCACATCAATAAGCGCCACGCGCGTCGTCAGCGCTCGTAAGGCGGCCGTGAGGCGCTCGAGATCGAGACCGCGCCTGCGCCACGCACCTTGCTCATGACCTTGATCGCGACTTCAAAGTTGGTGCGCACAAAGGTGCCGTGCGGCGTGAGCTGCAGGCGCACGGCGTGCTTGACCTTGCCGTAGATGCACTTGCGCAGCGTGCGCACGAACTCGTAGGCGAAGCCCGCACCCGAGAAGAGGCAGAGCACGACGCCGACGCCTTCGACGGGACAGCGGCGCAGCTCAGCGTTCACGAAGTGCACCTCCTGCGGGATCGGCGAGCTCAGTCCGTTGTGGTCGAACTGCTCCGTGCCCGTGCGGAAGACGTCGTCCGACGGGTTGATGCCCAGCGCCTGCAGCTGGCGCTGCAGCTCCTCCGAGCACTCGGCCATGACAGAAAGCCTCGCTTGTCCTCCCGCGCGTCCCGCCGCGCCAACAAGCCGAATGCGAGTGCGCCCGTGGACGAACGCGAGATGCAATCCGCGTGGCGACTGGCGATGCTTGCTTGTGCGCGATCACTCGCTCGCTACTCACGCCTGCCCCTCCGGCTATCGAGGCGTGAGCTCACGCTTCTCAGGCGCTCTCGAGCCGTGTCACGGGCGCGTACGTCCCACTGCCGGCCGCCGGAGCGCGTGGACGGCCACGAGGTGGGCTGGTCCAGAGAACCGGCCGAGGCTGGCAAGCAGGCAGGCGCGAGAGAGCAGGAGCCCTCGGTCCAGGCGAGCGGTCGACTCGACTCGACTCGATTCGACTCGACCGGCGGGCGGGCGGGCGGACGGGGTGCGGGTTGCTGCGTGCGTCCGAGTCGGGCGGGCCGCCGGCGATGGTGCCTGAGCTGCGGGCGCTTGTCACCGCCGCACGAGCACGCGATCGAGCGATCGACCGACCGACCGCCTCGCGCGTCGTCAGCGAAAAGGGGGAAGAATTTCGTGGTCCGTCGGCCCTTCAGCACGTGAAGACGCCGGTTTTTTCAGCGTGGCGCAGTCGCCTCATTGGTCCGCTGCTATCCTTCTTTTTCCGATCGCGCCAATCGCGAGTCCGAATCGCGGGCGGAGTGACGGCTGACTACGCTCGCGAGTGTACCCAGACAGTCACTCCGGGCGAGCCTTCAGGCTTGCGATTGGCGCGCTCAGCGAGAGAGATAGGAGCGAGCCAATCAGGCGCCGCGCCACGCTGAGGAGCAAACCACGGCGCCTCCATGTGACGCGCTACACAGTGACGCCTTGAAAATGGTATGTGCGTTGCCCAAGTGCCGCCGACCTCGGCAGCCTCGGCGATCGAAGCAGACCGCTGAAGGAGACCGCGTCTATCCGTGCGTCTGTGCGTCCGTCCGTTCGCTCACTACCCTGGAGGCGAGGCAGCGTCGGTCTGGGGCACAACAACGGCGCCGCCAGCACCGGCCGCAGTCGCCGCCGGGTCGCCGTCGCCGCCCTCGCGCGGCTCCTCGTTCGAGTCGCGCGTGCGCAGGCAGCAACCATAGAAGTCGCAGTAGCCGATGCCCGCGCCAGGGCCGAGCGCCGTGCAGGCAACCATGACGCCGCCGAACACGAGCACGAGCGCCACGAGCGCGATCAGGTCCATGTAGAAGTACACGACGCCGTTCATGTACTCGTCCGGCGTCATGACGTTGTACATGGAGTTGGCGTCGTACGAGAACCACGTCATGAGCACGAGCTCGAACAGCAGCGAGTAGCCGAACGTCTCGGGAGTCACGAACTCGCGCCCGAACGCGCCGAACAGCGCGCCGGCGGCGCTGGCCGTCACCACATAACCGACGGCGCCGACGAATGTCGACGAGCGCAGCGCCACCTCGCGCGGCGCGTCGCTGCTACCGGCAGGTGGCTCGCGCTGCAAGACGATGATTGTCCTCGGCACTCGCACGCGTCGCTTGTGCGTGAGCCCCGAGAGCGGCACCATGACGCACACGTTGGCGAAGGTGAAGCCGCAGCAGTACAGCGCAGCGTTGGTGGCAATCCAGACCTGGATGCCGGCGAGGAAGACGCACAAGACGCCGCTGAAGAGCAACACCATGATCCAATTGAGCGGGAACCGCGCGCGCACCAGGTACACGCACACGAGCGTCGCGATCATAATGACGAGCGGCACGCAGACCAGCAGAGGCCGCTCGTCGAAGGCGTCATGGATCAGGCCGCTCAGCGTCGGCTCGTACGTGAGCAGCCCCATGAGTCCCGTCAGCAGTAGCAGCTGCAGCGCGAATACGGACAGCATTTTTCGCCGGAACCCGACCTGCACCTCGAGGGGTAGCGCGGCGATCGACCCGATCGGGGCCTTGGCGTCGCGAAACGCCTCGGGGATGTCCGCATTGTCCTCGGGCCGGTTCATGTACTCCAGACGCCGCCGCATGTACGACTGCGCGTTCATCTGGGAGCTGTTGCTCGGGCGGTGGAGTGGCACCACTGTTGCGAGAGGTCGGTTGATGGTCACTGTCGTCGGTGCTTGATGTCCGATCGAACCGGTCCTCATCCAAGACATGGCAGACCCAGGACCTTCCGGCTTGTCTCTCTGAGCCGCGACTTCCGTCTGTGGCAACGTGGAAATCTCTTCGACATCGCACGAGATGCGTAGCGACGGCGGCCGAAGCGCTCTCATCAGCCTGGAGAATCCTGCTCAGTCGCCTCTGCTCTGGTGTTGTGGAGCGATTCAGCACTGACAGTCGGAGGTGGAGTGTCTGGGTGTTGACTTCCTCATCACCACCAGGCTCTATCAATAGGAACAAGCAACGCGAAGACAAAATTAGGAAGGCTGCCACATAAGAGCAGCAGGTCAGCTCGATGCGATCTTGCCCAAGGCATTGGTACATAGATCGAGGATCCGGGTGCGAACGCCGAAGCCCGGAAATTGTCATGCTGGCGCTGAGGGCATTGGTGTGGTGGTGGCAGATGAATTCTTCCGTGGGAGTGCAGAGGGATCTCTCGACGAGGATGCCGAACACTGCCCGTCGTGGATTCATCTCCACGGAGCTAGGCTTCTGTCACCTCCAATAGGCGCGGTGCTATTGTTGGATACGTGTGCTGGCAGTGCGTGTGAGATAGGAGAGAGAGAGAGGTCGCGAGGCCCTTCGCGGCGTGCATAGCGCCTGCTCATGAACAGTCCGCCTCTTGGCGCGGCCGGTAGCCGCAACACACCGCCGTAGCAGGACCCATGGGAGCCTCCCATTCGGAGGACTGCGCGGCGTTCTTTGACGCCGGCGTGCCGTGGGATGGCGACCAAGTGGATATGGCGCATTACATTTGGAGGTTCGAGCGCAAGCTATGGCGCGTGACCCCACCATGGACGCCGTTGCTCGATGGGAAAGAGGCAGGAATGAGGACGATCTCCTCGCCTCGGAGTCCCCAGCGCAGTGAGCGAATGATCGTCGATCCACAGAAGAAGCTGGTAACCATCTATGCGGAGTCCAGATATGCCAGTACGCACATGTCTAACGCTCGCGAGTGGTCTGTCGTGGTCTGTTCAGACCATGCGAGAGGCGTTCGAGCTCCTCCCTACAATGCTGAGCGACTCGTGGGTCTCGCCGCTTGTGGCCTTCATTGACAGCGCTGAGGGTGTGGTCCAGAGCGCGGCACTCGCGCTGCTGGCCAAGGTTCTCTCCCAAGGTACGCCGACCAGCGAGAAGGAGGACAACAAATAGTCCCGAGTACTGATTGGCATCCATGCGCCAGACTCGGCTGTCGAGATCTTCTATCACGTCGGCGGAATGCACAAGATTATGCGCTTGCTAGGCCAAAATGACGAGTCTATGGCGGTGTACCTCGCGCTCGAGGTGCTATACTCGCTCTGCGGAACCAGTGGTGCGCTCACTACGACTTCATCCCGATACGCTACTGCCGAGCTGTCTTTGACGCCTACACATGTGCATTTACAGCCAAAATGGTCGAGCGATTTTGCGAGGCGGGGCTCATCCAGTGCATCTACGACCTGGTGCGCAGCGACTCACCTGAGCTGGTCAAGTTATCCCTCAAGATTCTTTCCATGACGCTCCGACTGGGTATGACCCTAATGCGCGCATGCACAGCACTGCATGGTCCCACTAATGCTGTGAACTGTCCTGACAGATCAAGTCAAAGACGCGCTGCACGCGTGCGGCATGCTTCCCGTACTCGCATCTCTTGTTGAGTCCGAGAACGCGTGCATTGCTCGCACTGCTGTGCTCTGCATTGGCCAGTCTCTCCCTAACGGTACGGTGTCGATGGCTCATCGTGCTAGCCTTCACAAAGACGAAGAGTGCTGATTTATCCTTGTCATTGCGCCTCAGAGAAGAACCTGGCAGAAATCCTGCGACTTGGATGCATCGAGCTCTTCCTGAAGGTCATGACGCCTGCCAACCGGAACGTCGACGCCGTCATCTTTGCCCTCTCCCTCATCGCTGACGAGAGCGACGCGCAGTTCCCACGGGAGCTGACACTGACGGCGACCACGCGGATGCTCGAAACGTTACGCGGCGCTGCGAAACGATCCAAGGCGGCGCGAGCGATGGGTTTCCTCTGCGCGAGCCTCGCGAAATCGACCATCTTTCACTCCGCGATCTGCACAGAGCAGAACTTGTCGATCATCTCCAAGTTGCTTGTCGGTGGATCGAACGACGTGTTGTGTGCCGCTGCGTTTGCCATCGGAGTCGTCGCCATCCACGGCAACGACCGCGTCAAACACACACTGTTCGAAGTTGACGCGCCTCGTAACCTGATTCAACTTGTTACGACACCGCAGGCATCGTTGTCGGCATCGAAGTCGTCACTTTCAGATCACGACGCAATCACTCGGTGCGCTGTCTTCGCGCTTGGAGCCGTCGCAGTCGAAGGTTCAGTCCTGCTGTCCGGAAAGCAAGTCTACCCAGAGTTGACATACACGGACTCGCTTCGTGGAGACCTACTTGGATTCTGCTCTGCTGTTCTTGGCTCCAGTGCCGTCCAACTGGCGTACGAGATGGCGATTGCTCCTCGCCAGCAAGTGTCTTCGTCCTACGCGTTCAAGCTCCTTACTCTCGTGAGCTCCGCCGACGCCGTGAAGCGCCAGATGCGCACATCGGAAGGTATCCAACAGCTGATTCTTTACCTCAAATGTGCCAGCTCAGAGTTCCTGGGCTGCGTGATGATGTTGATGATCGAGAACTGCTCCGACAGCTCATCTTCCGACTACGAGAACAGTGAGAGCAATCACGTAACAGGTCTATGCGCGACAGAATCTGGCGTCGCGTTCTGCAAGCTAATTGAACTAGCCGACGACGTGCTGGACGCCATCAGCACCATATTTCATGAACATCAGCCAGAAAAACTGTTAGGCTTGGCTGACTTGCTCAGCCTCTTCGTGCTCAACTCACCGGAGCTGAAGACTCGACTTAGCACGCGAGACCTGATCGACAGCGCGCTAGTGGTAGCTGCACGAACGCACCACCCCGTGCTCCACGCGCAAATCGTCACTTTCCTCGACCATTTGACTGCAGGCAAGAATCACAGCGCGTTGTTGGCTCTGCTCAAGACCGGTCCGGACCGAGTAATGAACTTGCTGCAGGCTTCAGCCGGTGCTCAAGTACAAATCACCGCTGCCACAGTGCTTCGTCGCGTTTTCAAGCACTTCAACAGCCTCGATACACCCTCTGGACCTGCGCTTCGCCATTTGTCCCGTCTTCTGTCACAAGGAGCTGTGGATGAGGCTGACAAGCGTGAGTCTGTTGTCACACCCAGGGATATCGCGCTTGCAGCATGTCGAGTCTGGGGAAATCTTGTGCAGTACGAAGATAAACAGCGCACATTTGCTAACGCCACTGAAGCGGTCGATGGTGTATTGCTGCTACTAAACGCGTGCATTCGAACGTCGAGAGAAAATATGCACGTCACCCACGGTGCACCTGGCGAAGAAAAGCCCGCCGAGCACTTCGCTAAGCAACTCTTCTGGGTTCTCCGCACCATCCATCGCGTTGTACAGAACGATGTGGCGAAGCGCGTACTCGTGACGTCGCCGCGGTTCTTTAACATTGTCGAGGCGTTCATGCACCCGTGTGAATCCATCGTCCGATTGTCTATTTCATCTGTAACGGAGATCGCAAAAATCCCAGCGCTACGGAGACTCGTGATGGTGCCAACAGTGCTCGATGTCATCCTCCAGATCCTGCGCAATCGAGACTCGACATCAGCACGCACCGTCTCGAAAATCTATGCTCTACGGCTCCTCGCTATCGTGTCCAAGAAGGAACCAGTGATTCAGGAAATGCTTGTCGAGTGCAAGGTCGTAGAAGCGCTACTGAATCTGCTGCACTCACCCGCAACGTCGCTGAGTGTAGACGTCCTCAAAGAGTGCCTGGAGACGCTTGCATGGATATGCAGCGGGCACGAATCGCCACCCCGACGCCTCGTTGCGACTGCCAAGGTCGTCGATTTCGCTCTCCGTAACGTGGACTCGAGTCGTGAGGACGTGGCACTTGCGAGCCTACATTTGCTTCAACGGCTTTCGCAAGAAGATCCTGTGAAGGGCTTTGTATTCGCAGCGAAAGGGGCATCGGTCGTCATGCGAGCTCTCCAGAGATGCGTCGAGACGGACACGAAGCGTCGAGCGTGTGCGCTGATTCGCAACCTCGTTGGTCAGCACGACGGGAACCGCAAGCAATTCCAAGCACTGGGAGCGAGCAACTACCTTGTCACACTCGTCACATGTACTAGTGACGGAAACGAGGCCGCTTTGCTCCGCCTCCAAGTCAAGGGGCTCGAGGCGATCGGAGCGCTGTGTGCAAGCACGACAGTGACGGGCAAGGCGTGTAAACAGGAGGTAGTTGACTCGGAGCACTCCGGTAAATTGCTTGCTCTGGCCAATGTGACCGCGAGCATGAAGCTGATAGCAGTGTGGAGTCACGCTCTCGCGATGGTCGTGCACGGTAGCGCACTAAACCAGAAGCGCCTGGTGGAAGCTGGCTTGGTTCCGCTTCTGGTGCAGCTGCTGCGAGTGAGCGCCAAGCTACGACACGTCCCGAGCAGTCAGAGGTCGGCACATTCCCAGCGTGCACAAATTAGCACAATGCAGCTCATGGCGTACCTGGCAGTACTACCGGACAATCGCAGTCGTATGACCAAAGACGGCGGAGAGGAGCTCCTTGGTGCGATCGTGGCAGGCCTTCAGTCCGATATACATGATCTCCACCGCTACACTGCGCTGTTAGTGGCCAACTTGACGACTCGCAATGTCGACAATAAGGTCAAGCTCGGCGCTTCAGGAGTCGTATCTCCGTTGACAGACAGATTGTCGTCCAAGCAACTCAACGTGCTCGAGAACGTGCTCAACGCCATCTCCAAACTCGGCAGCCATGCGGGTAACAAGGTGAAATTTGGATCGAAAGTGTGTTTCGAGAAGTTGCTCGCCCTTCTGCACCACGACGAGCTCGCGATCCGAAAGAATGCGGTCGCGGCCGTTGCGGTGCTAATTGAGGGAAACGACTCCAACAAGAAGTTCCTACTGCAGTGCGAGGTCGCAGTCGTTCCCGAGATCTGCGCGCTCATGAAGTCCGCGAACGGCAAGATCGTTGAGTCCGCTATGCTGATCCTGGGACAACTGTCGCTACTGCCAGACCAAACCCTTGAGATCTCCAAGTTCATTGACGTTGTGGCGGTCGTGCGCATGCTCGAGCACGTGAACGCCAAGATCCGCAAGGCGGCGCTGTGCACTGTGCTCAACCTGACCAAGGAGTCCTTCAATAAACTGCGCTTCGGCATCAAGGAGTGCATCGACGCACTCGTTGCGTGCCTTGTCTCGGACGATCTTATCATTGTCGAGCTTTCTATTACGTGCCTCGGCAACCTGTCGTTTACGCCAACAAATGCGTCACTGATCGCTCAGCACTCGTCCTCACTCGTCCTGCTGCTCAAACTTGCGGCTGCGTCCACGACGTCCAAGGATTACTTGTCCTGGAACGAGTCTCGTATGCTTCGACTTGCGAAGAGTCCCTCCAAGGAGAGCGGCGGCAACAACATTGGCTCTCCACATCTTGCGAGAGTTCAAGACGAAGGCGAGATCAACTATAGTGAGGCAGAAGACACGCTGCAAGAGATGCTGGATCCACAGGCTGGAGAGGACGACCGCGCGCTCGTGTACTCGTACCGAAAAACAGATGAAGTGAACGAGGAAGACGAGCAACAGGGCGAGGTACTCGATTTCAGCTCATTTCCGAGTCGGCAGACAGCTGTGCTGGAGCAGACACTGCTGATTCTGAGCAATTGCGCGGAAGAGTTCCGTCGACGACAGTTAGTAGAGAAGGTGGCAATCAAGGTTATCTGTCAAGCACTCCACCACAACAGTGAACTGGTCAAGAGATGCGCATGCTACACGCTTGCGTGCTGGTGCAAGAAGCACACGGAGAACCAGGAGACAGCGACTCGTCGAGGCGTACTGCCCACACTCATTCAATTGCTCAACGCGCCAAGCCTGCATATCGTGGAAGCCGCCATGTACGCGCTGGCGAAGCTCTGCTATTTCGGCGACAACCACGTCAAGATGCTCAACCTCGATATATTGGCGACGCTGATCCAGGGCACGCTCCGCCGCCAGACCAACATGGCACAGCCGTCGCTGCTAGACCGAACAATTCGATTGCTCGGGACACTGGTACAGTTTACCAAGGTGCGCCAAGTGATCAAGTCGGAGGAAGTCATCGCGGACGTGCTGACACAGGTACTGCAGCTGCACCGGACTGTATTGGCCAAGAATGTGAGTCGGCTGCTACTTGCGATGCTTCTAGAAGAATCGCTCAAGTTCTTCATGCCGAAGAAAACAGTGATGCTCCTCCGAGGTATCTACACGGATCGAGGTGCAAGTCCCAAGACAGTGCGCAACGTGCTGCTCATTTTCCTTCAAATCGCTGTCGTCGAAGAGCACAAGATCACTATCGCACTGGAAGACAGCGGAGAGACCCTGACTCAGATGGTTGCAGAGCTCGAGGTGGAGTGTGAGCAACACGAGGATCTTCTCCGCATTCCCGAGTATCCTCCGGACGCTCACAGTATCCTGGGAACGTTGGCGATACTCGCAAGCTCACGCAAGGTCGCGCTGATTCTCCACGAGAAGCATGTGTATGCAGCGCTTCCGCAGTACCTAACACCATTTTCACCCTCGTTCATCGAGCGAGAGGATGGCTCTGCTCTGAGTGAGGACCAGACCTCCGATGTTGAGCAAAGCGAACGAGCTATTCACCTACAGATGAACCTGAGCGCTGTCCAGGTGATCAGGTTCATGTGCAAGTTCCTTGGAGAGCGTGCACTTCGTCAGTTGTCCGCACTAGAGATTAGCCGACTTCTGGTGAACCTGCTACGAGTCGAGCAAAGCAAAGCACAGCAACATGGTGAGGAAGAGAGCAACAGCAAACTCTCTCTGATTGCCTGCGAGAGCTTGGAAATATTGTGCCAGCTGAGCGCTAACTCGAACGATGAGCACATCATGTTCCAAGAGGGTGCTGTCGAGCTCTTTCTGCGATATCTCGCCATGTGGTGCAAGATGGCGGCACTCAATCAAGGCGATGTAGATGAAAGCACCACAGCTGACAGTGAAACCTCAGTGGAGCACGCTGTGTCGCCCAGAGAGTTCATCAAGCCACTGGCTTCTTCCCTGTTGGGTATGGCACGAGGACAATTCCAAAACCGGCAAGTCTTCGTCGAGGCTGAAGGCATCTCGTTAGTGATCACAGCTTTGAGTGTACCGTTTTTGAAGGATGGTACTCGCGAAGAGCTCGTCGAAACCCTCAGCTACATCTCTCCGGTTCCTGCTGCCTCCAGCTATTACGACAAAGAAGACACAGTGACTCCGCTGATGAAATTCATGATCCAGCACCGCGAACATCCACACCTGCTGCTATTGAGCCTACAGGTGTTGGTGGATATGGTGGAGATGTCCCAACCCAGTCGGCGTCATGTGATTATAGGTGGAGTCCAAGGACTGATCTTCCTCGTCGATTGCTTGCTGCCATCACCACAGTTGGATCCAATGATCAACGACAAGAGGATGCGATATGCGATCAATATGCTCGAATGTATCTCGACAGAGGCAGATGTTGCCCAGGTGCTATCAACGCTGCCAAATCTACCACAGGTTCATCAGCTCTTGCTTCTTCCTGGAACAGGAGAACAGCGCGATATTCAACTCTTCGCGACGGAGATGATCGGATACATGACCTTCTTTGGGCATGCCGATAAACTCATGCTGAATTCGGAGGTTATTGAGAAGATGATTGCGTTCTGTGACTTTGAGTGCGACGGAGCTGCGACGGTCGAATCCATCTCGCTCTGCATTTGGACGCTCGCCATGCTGGTGAAAACACCTTCGGAAATGACCCCGTCCCTTGCCGATCAAGTTTCCCGGTGGATCCTCAATACACCTAGTGGTATTGACATCCTGATGAATTGCGGTTTCTTCTCCCCAGAGCATTTACCGATGCCACCAGCAGTTATCGGTCATGTTTTGGAGATCTTGACGGCGGTGGTTCGGGTGAATGCCAGGTTGCCACCTATGATTGCTCGTAAATCATCTATCTGCACTGCGCTGGCTAGTCAGCTCGAAGCTGTCGAGTCGAATATTCGCTTGCCTGCGCTGAAGCTGCTAGCAATTGCTTTGCCCTTGTGTGCGGCTGGTGAAAACAATAGCAAGGAACATTGGAGTGTAATCCTGAACCATTTAATGGAGTGGATGCAAGTATACGTTCAAGACCCCGGAACATGTCCTACATCGTCCATTTTGGATGCATACACAGCGCTAAGCTTTCTGACGACTCATTCTTCTGTTGAACCGGACTTCAAGGGTCCAGTGGCGCGATCTCGACTAATCGACACTGTTGCCAGTACGCTGATTTTCTTTGGCTCGAAGAAGCTACCAAGTCGCCCTGAGAGCATGCAGCTTCTTCGTCGAGAGACGGGCCTTGACAATTCAGCGAGCGAGGACGACCAAGTTCGTGTGGATTGGGAGCACCAGTTTGGGGTGTTGCTCAACGCTCTGCTAGTGTTGAATAACCTCACAAGGTTCTCTGAGAGGTACAGCACGAGTGTACTCCAATTACGCGTGCCATCTGTGCTTGAGAACCTTCTCCATCTTCGCGATAGGCGCATCCTGGCGGAGACACTTCGATGCATGAACCATTTGGCGACCTTTTCCAAAGACACCAGTCTTCTCTTTTCCTCCGACGAGTGCATCACTCAGCTCAAGATCTTGCTACAGTCTGAGAAGGCTCCACTGCTCGCACAGATCACGCCGCTGCTAGCACTCATGGCGAATGATATGCCGACTTTGCCAGGCCTGTGCAGTATCGATGGTGTCAACATCATGTCCAACCTTGTGGGTAGAAGTCCGTGCTGGAACGACCGCAATCCTAATGAACGTCGCATCAGCGACGACTGCTGCGAAATCCTACTGGCTTTGTTCGACGCAAACGAGCTCATCTTCGTCAACTACGACATCGCCCAAGTCATCCCGAAACTCTTCAACATCATCGAGAAGGATGACATGCCAGAGTTACCACTGCGCGTGCTAGTTCGAATCTCAGCGTGCTCCGCTAGTCACAACCGATTCCTAGAACTTTTGGATCGAACTTGTGCGCTCTTGACCACGTCCTCAAACGACCAGGAGAGCATAAAGATGGAGACGAAGAAACTCAGTTCCGAGTCGGTAATGCTGCTCCTCACCATCTTGTTCAATATTTTCTGCCGAGGCGATCCCACAAATGCCAGCAATAACAAATTCGAGCTCCTGCGTGCTGGCGAAGTGACGCTTTTGAAGCAGACTCTCCCACTTCATCGATGGGTAGGCGTCGAGAAAATTCAGCCACGGTCCGTGCGGATGGTCATCGACATCCTTCAGGTCTATGTAGCCTCCGAGCCGCACAAGACACTATTCAACGACGGCTGCAATATTCCATCGGTGCTCGCTCTGGTTGCTGCCGAAAGTGAAGAGGTCGCTGTCGCTGCTTCGAAATTGCTGCTACAGGCGTCAATCGAAAAGGATGTCCAGATCGCGATTGTTGTCGAGGACGGCATCGCATCACTCACACGAACGCTATGCAGAGCGACAACGTGGCAGCTCCAGTGCCTCGTACTGCGACTGTTGTCAAGCATGAGCAGCGATACGGAGGTTCAAGCGCTTTTCCTCGGAGTCCCAGGCGGCGTCGAGCGCATTGTGGAGTTTGTCAATGACCGCAAGGGTGTCATGATATCTTCTGATGAGCGACTGGGTATGAGCTGTGACGTGTTGCTGCACATCTCACGATCTCCGACTGGAGCCCAGCGAATTGTCGAATCCTCTGGTCACACAAGCTTGGTCGAGCTCAGCGTGGGTCAGCTCTCGATCAAAGGAGACGAGCAACGGGTCAAAACAATGGAAATTCTCTCCAACTTGGCGCTGGCAGCAACCAAATCATCGGTTGTTGCTACTGCGCTTGTTGTAGCCAAGCTTCCAGATCACTTTGCGAAGTATTTGTTGCATGGACAATCGCCCAGTGGCTCAAACTCACCCCTAGCCATGGTTGAATCCGAGAAGCTGGCGTTAGCTGGTATCAGATCGTTGAGCAAGGCGAGTGGAGACGTCTGCAACGCACTCATTCGGGATGCTCTGCTTGTGTCATTTCTCGAGACACTCTTACTGCCAGAAGTGGATGAAGTGCCTATCGTGGTGAACGCACTGTCGACCATGTACGCTTTCAGCAAGCTCAGCGCGGGATGCTTAGCGATCGCTAAGAATGCGTCTTTGGATGTCATTACGCGGGTGTGCCGCGCTATCGGTCGGCTCGGAAGGGATGAATCAAAACAGGCGACCAATAGCGATAGCACCACAGCCTCTATCGTCGCTGTAAAGTTACTAGCGAACCTGCTGAGCGATGTAAGTACGCTACAAGTCGCGTGGGACCTAGAGAGCTTAGCCTCACTATCATCAATGTTGGGTTCAATATTGAAGAATCACGAGCAGCCAAGGCGACAACTCACTGCACTCCACATTTTGAGCGGTGCATTTGCTCGAAGGAGCTATTTCCACTTATCGCAAGACATGCTCGTGGATTTGCTCAATATCCTTCTCATCAGTGCATCGCAACAACACCGAGTGCTTGCGGAGCGCATCCTCGTGTCAGCATTCCAGGATGAAGCAAAAATTCGTCCATCTATTGTCGGATACCAGATCCTTGAGCAGCTCGTCATCGTATTCTCTCAACAGTCGGAGCCTATCGAGAAGCGTGTGTTGGCGCCAGCGTTGGTTCTCGTCTTCCATGAAGCCATTTCCCGTGAAATCCTTGTTAGCCAGAGGTTACTGCACAAGCTCGTCATGCTGCTAGGCTGTTTCCACCACGTGACCGATGATGACGAGCGCAGTGCTCCTTCGTCCGAGCCAGATGCGATGATCATCGACAAGGCAGCACTTGAGAACGCACTCTGCGCATACGTGTGCTTCGCGTATGGACACACAAGCGCCGAGCAGAGCGCTTTGGCAGCTGCATCAGCATCCACAGCGGTCCGAACAAGCATTCGCGACGCAGTTCGAGCCGACAGTAGCGCAGCTGCTCTTCGCGTATTAATTCGCCAACTGGGTTTTCTACACGCTCGCATTTGCACTACAAGGACACGTAGTGCTGTTTACAGTGCATCGAGGGCCCCACGGCCGCCAAACAACGTACTCTTATGGAACTGTGTTGCTGATTGTGTCACTCCTGTCGATAGCACTGTTAAGCTCGCATTCGGAGAGCGCATCGCTGCATCGACATGGTGGATGTGCCTCGTGCTAGATTGGTTTGCGTGGCTCCAAGAATCTTTGATGGACACATCTGTCAAGATGAACGATTCTGACTTGGCACGTAGCGACGCCATCGTAAATATTGGCCGCATAGTGTCGGCGATGAGTCTCGTTTTTGGTCGATCAAGCGATGGACAAGCCACGCACGACGTCGATGCTGCAGTGGAAACTCAGCATCAAGCAAATGAGAAGACTGCTTTGGGCATGTACAGTCGACTATGTAGCGTCTGTATTTCCACGTTGTGGCTTCATGTTCCAGCCCAAGTCACTGCTGAGAATTCGCGACTCATCGAGAGCGCATTGCAGGCACTGTTAGATGCGAGCAACGCATGGGGAGATGATGCCATACTAGCTGGTTGCGACACGAATGCATTCACGGCCGAGCTTCTCGCCAAGCTACTGCAAGTGTTTCATATTGCTGATCACGCCATGGATCACTCGCGCCACTTGCTGCTGCAACTCTTGCTGCTTCTCGTCAGTTCCGGGAGATTTATGGAGGAGCTCAAGGCTGCGAACGTCCGCGATGCCATCGAAACGAACGAGTACATTATCGCAAGTGACAAGGCGCTTCCCGTGTCCATTTTGGGCCTCCTCGGCTACAACGCTGACTTGAACGACGAGCTGAAGAAATCATTGAGAAGATTGGCGGAGGCTGAAAATGATACGCAGCGCCATGACCAGATCAAGTACATCGAGAACTTCCTGCAGCTCTACTCGATCACAGATGAGGAGACGCGCGAGTACGCTATCAACGTCGTCATGAGGCTTCTGGTGGCAACTGTGTCAACAACCAGCACTCCAAATGGAAATTCTTCGAGCAAAGAGGGAGATGCAGTAAATACAGCAGTATCTACCGCTGCCACGAAAGCATTGGCACTTGCCTATTTATCTGTGATCCAACGCTTGACGACGGCTCGCAAATTTGCCGAGCTATATCTCAAGAAGTGGGAGTTGAGTGTGCTACTCAGTGTTGTATTCACAAGGATACCCGGCCAAAATATCAACGGATACCAAGAGAGCTTTCTTTTCGGAATCGCCGACATCACTGAGACGTTACAGATCGTCGTCAGTCCTATTCGGAACCAAATTGACGCCGACTTGCTCCGTGCGACACCCCAAGCGACTGATCCACTGAGTGATCTAGACTTACAAACGCTCCATTGCGTATTTGCAGCATTGACTCTGGAAAAAGACGCTGTCATGAACGAGGAGAATTCTGTTCTCGCAGAGCGTGTATTGGTGCTGCTCGAGTGGATGATGCGGGTCAGTCCGAGATGTTTCGCTGACATCTATGACTATTCGTCCAAGTTGCGATCGCTGTTCCCATTTGTCACACAGTGGGTAACAGATGCTCGCAGATTGGAGATAATCGACTTGTGGCTGAGTGCAGTAGAGCAGGTGGTGAAACACACCGAAGGACGTACAGAACGATTAGACGAGCTCCTGCTGTCTCTGCTCGCGTTTATTTACAACAACGTGGCTTCTATATCGGCTCAAGTTCGGGATCGATTGCTCTTGTGCGTGCTCATCACTTTGAAGCGTATGGGGGAGCAGGGTCGAGCCGGAAGTGCGTCATTTGAGCATGCGATCGAGCAGATCTTGTTTCATGTGAGTCACCCCAAGTCCAGCGAGCTCCAGATCAAATGTAGTTATGATTTGCTGGGTGTACTCACGCAACTGGATCCGTCCATCACGGTTCTGTTCAACATGGATGGCGTGCAGACTCTTTTGCAGCAATGTGGCTGTGGCATCGACAGCTCACCGTTGAGTCCTGGGACCCCAAAGACACCTTCATCTCGGTATCCTCCAGACAGTTGGAGAGCAACGAAGCGCGCGGTGGCATACTGCGAAGCCGAAGCACTCAAATGTCTCTCTCGTGCGGCGCATACTCACGACGAGGTGCTCATGAAGATTGGCGCTGCTCCTCGCATAGCTTCCTTCCTCTTCAGAGCTCTATCCAGAGGCTTAGAGCCGCACGCGGGGACAGGAGGCGTCGCACCGTCATCGCATCACACACGCATCAATCCCTTAGACTCTATTGCAGGGCCAATAGGCACTCTGGCAGCTCACAACCGACAGGAGAGTACTCAAGAACATGCAGCACAGCTCATTTCACGAATTGCATCACAAGAGTACCTCCGCGCATCGCTGCTTTCGCAGGAGAACGTGGGGATTCTAATTGAATCTCTCGAGTCGGTGCATCTTGCGGTGGTCTTGGCATCGCTAGAGGCGCTGCAGTACCTCTGCGAGTTTTCGATGTGCCTCGACGCCCTGGTGCGGCACGCAACGGTGCCTGTGCTTGCACAAATCCTTTTTTCAGCAGTAGCTTCTACTGAAGAGCGCCATCACGCGAGCGATTCAATCCGAACGGCGTCGTGTGTCATGCGTTTGCTCGCTGAGATGTGCGCCAAAAGCAAGGTGGTGTGTCGTCGCGTCGTGTCGTCGCACCTGGTGCCCAAGTTGAAAGAATACCTCAACACACCCACGGACGCTCCCTCGAGCTCGAGTGACTCACGTAAGGTGAAGATGAGGGTCACGCTGCGACGTGACACAGTTTGGGTGGTAAAGAGTCTGTCAAAAGACACAGAGCTTGTGCTCAAGGTGATTGACCAAGGTGTAGTCGAGACGCTGTGTGAGCAGCTCCCGAGCCTCGACCCGGCTACCGAACAACCAAAGGCTCTGACTGCACTACGCAACCTCGTCGCGGTACCTGGCGCGCTGGACAACGACTTGATTTATCAAGTTATTCTTGCAACGGTTGCTTGTATTCGGAAGGCCGTTCCCGTGCCATCGTATCAGCGCTCCGTGGCAAAGGGACTGAGTGTGTTTGTGGCAGTTGCTGGCCTACAGAGCCAAGAGGCGTATCAAACCAAACGCAGCACGAATTACCCTGAAGATCAACACCAGTGGATCTCACTCTCGGTTCCGAAGCAGATGCTAATGGAGGGCAAGACAATCCAGTTGGCTCTCGACTTGCTAAAGGCCAAGGACCCAGCCGTCAAACTTCAGGCATTCAAGGCGGTGCTCGCATTTGCCGAGGGACTCTCCGATCTCACCTTGGTTCGAGAACTTGTCACGTCGGAGGCTTCGACAACGACAGGAACCAAGACAGCAAGTCCTCCACTGACGGCGATCGTTCGTGCAATATCCGATGAGTCCCGAATCGCGGCGACTGCCTCTTCTAGCGTGCTGTTGGTGGTGGCACTGATGCTTCTCAACGTGTTGTTGAGCGACGATGCTCTCAAGACGAAACTCACGCCGATGGCGTACGAAGTTGTGCTTCAGGTAGTAATCGCAGTCGCCGACTCGGCTTCGCTCTCGAAGTTGACTACAAACCAGCACAAGGTGGTGACGGAGGCGCTGATGGCACTTGCGGCCATGACCAAGGCTGGTGGGAGCGGTGGAGGAGACCGATTTACGTCGTCAACGTCACCTGCCTTCAAAAGTCTCGAGCCACTGCTGCAATTGGTGCACGTCGATACTGGAGGTCTCCGCCTGAACGCGCTCTTCGTGCTCGTTAATTTCGCGTCGTCGCCCGAAATGCGGACGAAGATATGGTCACTCGGCGGACTGGAGGTTCTCGTAGACGTCTTGGTGTCGGCAGCAGTCCACGACAAAGTGATTCAACTCTGCCTCTTGGGTATTGCGCTGCTGACCTCGTCAGACGACTGGGCAACTGTGAACGGCAAGAACAGCTTGGCTGCGATTGACTTGCTCACGGGGAGAATCGACGCCCTTGTCGCCCTCTTGAAGGCCAAGAGTGCGAGTGTGCAGGCGAACGCCGTTTGGGTCATTTCCAACTTGTCCACCGTCGGTACGCAAGCTCGTGCGCGTACTAGAGCATGCGTAGATGACACTAACCCTCGAATTCTGGCTCTTATCCGACAGCCCGCCTGAAGGACGCAATCGTAGAGCGAGGAGGGGCCACGACATTGCAGTCCATGCTCAACGAAAGCTTGCTCAGCGACGCGGTGCCTGCGTCGGTGTCGGGGTCTGCTGAACCCTCAGCTACGACAGCGACAGGAGGTCGGCCGACTTCATCGTCACTCCGAATTCGCGAATACGCGCCGAAGGCGATCAAATCGCTTGGTTTTGTCCCAATCACGCCTTCTGCAGCTACTGCGCCAGAGCCACAGCGGCAGAATACGTTGAAGCCAAACACATGAGGCTCCACAAGCAAGTTTGATGAATCAATTCGAGACATTTGCCAGCGTATCTTCCTGATCAAGACACATGTCGCGTCTTCGAGCCTTGGCCAGGTTGCTCCTCTGGTGATTGGGTAGGCGCGGCTCACAGTTCACAATGCCTTTAGCTCAAAGTATCCCTTGAACACCTAACAATAGACGCCTCGAGATCTGGCTGGCAGCTGCTAGCTTTCTTGGCTGGGAGCAACTGCGCCTTGAAATAGCTCCGCACAGTTCCCTATTCATGCCTTCGCTCCTGATTCGGGACTGATAGGTCGACTCTCTAAGACTCTCAAGCCTCAAGCGAGAATAGCAGACTCCCCCTTTTGTCTCCTCAGCGCGTGAATTTCCATCTCCGTCGGCAGGAGCAAAGACAAATGGGTGGCGGCATCTCCCATCCTCGTTCTGCTCTTGGGTCGGCGCGCAGCGCATCGGCTGATATCGCATCCTCCAATGCGAAAGTGAGCACCAAAGCTGGCGGGTCGGCAGCTTCGCAGCGGGGATCTACCGCCTCCAGCCGTCGGGAGTCCACCAAGCTCCCAACAGGGATTGATGCTCGGATTATCGCGACGCTGCAGCAGCTCAGCCTGACTCGACGCGATCAACAGACCGTCAAGGGCATGAACTTTGAGCGTATCGTGCTCAAGTTCGGCCTCGCGCGGGACGCCTTCATCTGTATGCACGCCATCTACGACCAGTTCGTCAACGTGAGTTGCGTGTGCCTCTTGACTGATGGATGCGTTGACGGTGCTGACTCCGTCCACATGCACTTATGCCTCCCCCGCAGCCTGAGAAAGGTGGGTTGGACTTCGACGGACTAAAGGAGGCACTCAAGGCACTCGGAGCGCGGATGGAGGAGGTGGACATGCGCGAGATTTTCTACGAGTCGGACATGGTACGCGACAACTCGCTGAGCAAGAACGAGTTCGTCATTTCGCTCGCAATCGCCCACCTGCTGGGCCTCATCACGAGTTTCGAGTCGGTCGTGGCGTCACTCCTTGTGCACACACCGGAGGATGTGACACCTGCGCTGATCGCTGACACCAAGACGGGTGAATTGGACTGCGTTGCGAGCCCAAGAGAGACGTCGGTTGCAGAGAACGCGCCGGAGCTCGTCGCGCGCGCGCTCGACCTTATGGTGACAGCGTACCTCATGTTCGACACGGACGGAAGCGGAACCATCCAAGTGAGTGAGGTGCTTGCACTCATGAAAAAGCACCACGACTCTGGCGGCAAGCGTGCGCTCGAACGCAAAGCCAGCGGCATGACCTCGCGCGCGATCCGCAACGAGCGGATAAAGGAGCTCGACTTTGATCAGGATGGGACTATCACCTTCCAGGAGTTCGTGCTCACCTTTCAGCGATGGGTTGGAGTTGACGCTGACGCCGACACCGACGCCGATTCGGGCGAGTAGGAGGCTATGGCGAAGCCGTTTGCTCCAGGGTAGCGATGGATAGCAAAGCTATACAGTGAAAGCGAACTGGCTTCGACATCACTAATGGGCTGCAGCAGCAATGTGCTAGAATAGTTGCGCGAAGCGAACGGATCCGAATCGACATCTTAGAGCCTTCCAGTTACCATTGAGCTGGACTCTCTTTCTCTTGTACGGGAAGAACGCAATGTGTGTATACCTGGGCGGAGCCAAAGTCCTCGTTGGGTCTTCTTGAAGATGATCCGGAGCTACTGTTGTCTCCGACTCCCTACGGGGACTTGGGTCGGAACTTGAGCCCGTCCCTCGTCTTGGCCGCGCTCTCCAAGATCAGGTTGAAGATGTAGGGCCACCAGAAGTTGGTAGTGCGATCGTACACCGAGTAGACAAAGCAGTAGATGACCCACAGCGTGTACACTACGCGTCCCATGAAAGAAGCCGATACGTCAGTCATGAGTGGATACGGCGCATCGAGCGAGGAATGCCACGACTGAACGTACGAGGGAAGAAGCTCATCATCACGAACGGCAGGGCAAAAGTGCTCAGCGTGATGCCAAACCAAAGACGGAAGACGGCCGAAATCGATGACTGGTGACAGTAACGCAGCACAAGCAAGGGTTAATGCTTGACAAGCGGCGCACGACAACGATAACCAACAGTTCGAAGATCGTACCGGCAGGTTCAAACGCTTCACGCCTTCGTCCTTCGCTTCGGGGAAGCACTGGTGCTCGATAAAGAAATTCATGCGATCCTCCTTCTCCTTCCACCTCGTGTCAAGGAATCCCTGCAGGTTCCCTGTCACATCATCGAAGGCGAACTTCTGGGCGTGGATGGACACTGCGTCCGGCCCCTTGCCGGCGAGGAGCGACTTCATAGATGGCACCTCCGTATCCGTTTTCCGCCCGTAGCCCATATCGAAGGTCGGCACTTCGCCAGAGTAGCTGGGGAACGCGATGGTCAAGTCATAAATGTCCGGCTTCGCGTCTTTGACTGCGTCCAGAATGATCTCGAGTCCCGACGTGCGCGGCAGCAGCACGCGCTCGAACTTGGGGCGTTGTTGCCTGTTCATCAAACCGCACAACACGCACGTACATCCGTAAGTGTATACTCCGACACTCTTCACCTCGCAGTTGATAAATCGGTACCTTTCTGCAAACGCCTGGGACTTGACGACGTACTCCTTGTGGATGGTCGTTCCCTCGGGGAAAATGACGAGCCAGAAGGGGAACTCGTCCTGCACGAGACTGTCAATGTACTTCTTGATGTGCGCCGAGTCGTGATCGATGCTGCGACGCAAGAAGAGGAACTCAAAGAGACGCATCCCCCAGCCGATAACTGGTAGGTACTTGAGCTGGTCCTTGAGCACGATCTTGATGTTGCCAGCTCCATGAGAGGCGCGCGCAGCCTGCCAAATGTACCACCAGTCCGCGTCCACCTGATGGTTCGCGATAATGATAGACGGTCGCGACGTGTCTGTCGGCAGCTGCCCACTGGGTCGCGGTAACAACAACAAGGAGTGGGCAGGAGGAGAATGATTAGGCTACTACCGGCACCACAGCGATCGACAAAGCGTACGTGATGTCGAGTTTGGTCTCCGGGAAGCACGAGGAGATCACGTCCACCCACAGTGACTGGCACAACGTGCTAATGCGCGAGCAATGCGCACACACACATACACACAAGATGCGGTTAGCAACGGTGTGTCCTGTAGACGGCCGAGCTGTCTCTCGCACCCCATGAGCCGGCGGTAGAGCGCCGTATCGAACGGGCGCACGAGGCACCAGAGGCAGAATTGGCAGAAGTTGATGAGCGCGCTGTTGCACAGCACCCAGAGCAGGTTGGCTGCTGAGTACAGGTGGACGCGGCCGACCATGGCTGCTGTCTCCTTCCGCGATCTTTGGGCGGTTCGAGCGGCTCTCGACGGCGCAAGAGCGGTTGTGAACGCGCTTCCTGCGCGCGGGCGTTCGTTCCTGCAGCCGTTGCTGCCTGCCTGCTTGCCTGCCGCTTGCTTCGCTCGCTGTCTGCCGGGCGTAATGTGCGGCCGGGAAGACGCCGCGCCGCGAGGCAGAAGAACACGTCCAAGTCGCCGCTTCGGTGGGTCGGCCACTTGCGGAAATGATGCACGCGCGGTGGTGACAAGACTCGCGTGTTCTCCCGCGAAAATGTCGCTCGAACGTCGCGCCAAGGGCTTCAAGGTGGGACCAGTGCATTATTCCATGCCTTTTCAGCAAATCAGCTGTGATTGTGTGAAGCTATTTTGACAAATCAGAACCCGTTTGACGTTTCGATCGAGGCCTACCCCGCACATGGGAACAATCACAACAGAGTGACGGTCGTCGGACCATGAAACTGCGCTGCACGAGACGATGCGGGAGGACGGCTGGGACCCAAGAATGGCACACAGGAGCACGGCTGTGCCGCGCGAGGGAGCGAGGGAGCGAGGGAGAAAGGAGCGAGAGAGCTGGTGCTGGCGTTGCATATAGAAGAGGCTGATGGTGTGTCCGGCGGGCGGGTCCTGCTGCTCGCTGCAGGAGCGGCTACACCAGGTAGGCTCCAGAACGCTAGCACCTCCTCGACCCCTCACATCTCGACTGAGTCCCTGCACTGCGTCGCGCTCGGTAGCTGGAGGCGGCGCGTGCGAGCGAGATGGAAGCGCATGGACTACGTATCCGCGAGCTCCAAGGCGAGGCAGACGCGAGTGCTGCGAGTTTGAAGGAGCTGCAGCTGGAACTGGCGAAGAGGCGAGCCGACACGTTCCGCCTCGAAGCGGAGGTTGCGAACGCGAGGCGGAAAACCCAGTTGGTCCAAGAGACGCTCGAGTTGGAGCGAGCCGCAGCAGCAAAGGAGCTGCTAGAAATGAAGAAGGCGTGTCAGGAGAAGGAGCAGTGCGCGGTCCGAGTGCGGGAGGAGCTGAACGCCAGCCAACGGGAGCGACAGCGCCTTGCTGAAGAGGTGCGCGCAGTCTGATGCAGTGGGATGCATGGGAATGGGAAGTCCAAACGTCATCGACCACAGCCGTCTCACGCAGTCGCGCAACAAATGCAGGGGAGCGATCTACGGGCTGTAGTGGATGCGTTACGCCTCGAGAACCAGTCGATTCGAGCAACCAGCGAAGAGCGAATGCAAACGATTCACGCGCAGGTAGGCAGTCCAGGCGTAGCTCGGAGGTAGAAGTCGCTAATTGTCGTGCGTGCAGGCGACAGAGAACGGCCGGCTCGACGCGGCACGCTCTTCCAAAGAGCAAGAACTCGTCGCGTTGAAGCTTCGTCACGAGCTACTGGTTCGTATATGGCCGTTGCAGCGGCAATGAGCTGAACCTTACGGACTCGTTCGAATGCCGACGCAGGAGAAAGAACTCGTTAGTGTCCGCGATGCACTAGCAGGACAGAGAGAGCGGTGTTGCAGAGTAGGGAGGGAGGTCGAGCGCGCTCTTCAAACGCGCAATCGTGCTATCACGTGGCGACGCGGCTGGATTGACAGCTATCAGCGCGAGCTAGTGCGTCGCGAACTCTTCGTGGCATGGAAGAGTCAGCTCTTGGACGCGATCCGCTGTCGGAATGGGGAGACTGCAGCAGCGAATGACGCAGTCCGGCTCAAGCTGCGGAACATCGGAAGTGTCTTGCATTCCCAGTGTATTGCCGTCCGCGATGACTTGAACCTTGGAAGAGCACTGTGGCAGCAGCAAGGAGCAGAACTCGAAGCACTTCGACACCAAACCGTGTCCGATGCATTCCCGAGGGTGTTTGAGCTTGCCATGCGCATCCAGGATCGGTGCGAAATGGCGGCGAGTGATGTACTCAGTGGGAGTGCGGCCGTCCGAGACACGTACGCAACCAAGAAACAGCGCGCTCGGAATCGCGAGAATGCACTTGTGAAGCTTCTGGAGCGCCAGAGAAGCGGATATTGGCGCACTCGGGCGTTCAATGTACGGTTATCGTGATCATTTGGTCGCGAGGGGTGACAGCCTGACAAACACACCACACGCTATGGTTTCCGTGGCAGCGGTGGAAAGACTGGTATTTACGCAACGTTGTGGGTGAGACGACGCATGCGGCAATGATCGCGCGAGGCGCTCAAGGTGCGTCTGTCTGCGTTGCTCGAGCGAGTAGTGAGAATGAGGGCTGTGATCATCCAGTCGGCAAAACGCATATGCTCGAAACGAAAACGGATTTGGGGAAGCCCGTTCGTTCACGTCTGACTACCGTCGGCGCAGATGAAGGTGAGCCGCAAGAGTTGGCGCGACGGAAGCTCTCAGTCGCGGTAGCTGCCCTCAGGACGGGAAGATCGGAGGACGATGAGTCGTGGCAGCGCTGGCGCCGCGTCGCATCGTCTGGAGCGGCGTTACGCAAGAGTCGGATGCTGCTTCAGCTACCGATGCCGTCTCCCTCTCGCGGACCGCGCTGCACTACGGGAGAGAAGTCCTCCGAGCGCGCCTCTGCATAGATGAAGGCAGTGGGTGAGAGGCGAATGGGTCTGCACACACCCTCCGTATCCGATCTCTCTCACACGTAAATATAGCTCCACCAACGAGTATGCGACTTACTTTTAGACGAAGACCTCGTCCTGTGGCCTCAGACGCCAAGGAAGGCGTGGAAGGCAGCAACGAGTGCACGCGCCTCTGGTTCTTGAGCTGACTCTGTGAATGAGCGCGAGTCACTCCGCAGTCTCGACAGGCAGCTGCATTTGAGCCCGCCAGGTCTTGAGGCAGCTCCGTGCTATGGAGGCGAGTCGAGCGGCGTCCAAATCGGCCTCCAGCGGATGTCTGCACGCCCCGCTGTTCGACTCGCCGTCCAAGCGCGGCGTGCACCACACGGCGGCGACCTTCACGCCCACGGAGCGGCGCTTCAAATGGCAGGAGCCGTCCAGCAACTCGACGGACGCGCTGTATAAGCTGCCGTCGTCCATCGGAGCTGGCCCAAGGAAGAGCTTCGGCACGAGCACCCGCGAGGACTGGGATTCGACGCGTAAGCGCGGCAACCCGTGCGCTGGGCCAGGCTCCTACCAATCGCCAAGCTCGTGCGGGCGACAGCCGAGCTCGCAGCTGCGATCGGCAGCGTTCACGGCGTTCGCGAACGCATCGAGGTCGCCGCTACGCAGCGACACGACGCCGTCCCCCGGACCCGTGTACGACTTGCCGATCGCGATCGGCTCGGCGCCGTCGCCCAAGATCGGCTCGTCGACGCGACCGCCGTTGAGCATCCCGACGGAAGGCCCAGGACCGAACCTGGCTCTGCCTGGCTCGTTCCGCGAATGCCGCCCGCTCGTCGCGCCGACGTTCGGCACCGAGAAGCGCCTGCGACCGAGCGTCTCGGCCGGCAACGCGACGCCCGGCGCCGTGTACGACGTCACGCCCACGGGCTTCCGCACGGGTCCGTCCTCGTCCTTTAGCCATGCGAAGCGCTTCTAACCACTGCGAACCGAACGATGGATTCATGATGGCAATACAACACTTACAGCCGCCGAAGAGACCCCGAGTCACGTTGGTTCACCTCCCATTTGGCGTGTTGCTTAGCAGTGCTCCAGTCACCGTGAGTCTCCCTCTTGCCTGCTGCTGCCGGGCTGGACCGTGACGGCCAGCCGCTCGGCCCCTGGCGACGCGTCTTCAAAGCATCAGCCACCTCTCGGCTCCATGCAGCAGCAACCTCACTCGACGACTAGGGAGACGGACGAGCGCGCAGCTTAGAAGAGCTGGAGCTTCACCTCCTTGGGCGCCTTAAAGTCGGCGTCCTCGAGGTTGAAGCGCTTCATGTACGCGTCCAGGTCCGCCTGGAGCTCCTCCTGCTCGGCAGCCGTCAGCTGGATCACCTGGCCCTGCTTCGCCTCGAGGCCCTCGGCGTAGGCGCGCAGCTCCTTCGAGAAGAGTACGGCGACGTCGTCCTCCTTGCCCTCGTCGGCGTCCGTGTTGGCCAGGATGTCGACGGCGTGCTTGAACGCCGCCGCCTTGAGCGCCTTGTCACCCTTCTCGATCGTGGCGCGCACGTTCTTGGTGGCCGCCGAGACCATGCTCTTCTGCAGCTCCATCTGGTACGTCGCCTCGATCTCGCGGATCGACTCGAGGTTCTTGACGAACGTCTCGCGCGTCTTGTGGCGCAGCTTGTACGCCTGCACCTCGCACATGAGGGCGACGGCCTCCTTGTGCGCCTCGGCGACCGCAGCAATGTCCTCGTTAATCGACAGCATGGCCTCGTGCGTGCCCAGCGTCTCCTTGGCGAGCGCAATGTTGGCGTCCTCGACGGCGTTGTGCTCGCTCAGGATGGCGTCCGCGCGCGCGTCAAAGTACGAGCCGATGGCCTCGCCGCCGAACTTGTACACCGACGTGCAGAAGAGCAGGAAGCAGCACGCCAGCTGCGTCTCCTCGTTCAGCACGTAGATCTGTCGCCGCGCGCGCAACGCGCCGTCAGTCCCTTACACGCCACGATCGTCCGGGAGCGGGCCAGGCCGCGAGAGGCGCCGACGTACGCCGTTGCTGATCGTGGGGATCGCGAGCGCGCCGATGAGCGGCGCCGAGACCTTCCAGTCATCCAGGCCGTACTTCTGCAGCAGACCCTCCGTCGGCACCTGGATCACGTCCGAGCCCTCCTCCTCGTCCTTCTGGCGCGCGCCGCTGGTGTGGAGAGCCAGCGGACGCAGCGCCTTGGGCGCCACCTTGGTGGGCACCGCGAGCACGCGGGGGGCGTTGCGGAGGGCGAGGCGGCTCAGCATCTTCACGGGCGAAGCGGACGATCGGTCGGCTCGGAGTCGGCGCTTGCGAAGTGGGGGCCACACAGGCCGAGGGAAGGGGGGCCGCCACCCGATTGTGCGGCGGGGAGCGCGCAAGTTGCGATAGCGCAACATTGGCAACATAAGCACGAGAAACGAGCAACCTGACAATCGCTGCGCAGGAGTGATGGTCGTGAAACACAACGGAATGTCAAACCAGCCGCACTTGGCGTTTGTAAAGCGACCGGCGGGGACGGCGGGGGTCGTGGTGGCGGCGGCGGCGGCATGCGAACGCGGTGGTCGTGCCGGGTGTGGTGCGATTCGAGACGACGGTTGGCTAGAGCTCCCGTCCTATGCGGCATCGATTCGGGCTCAACTCGACCAAGTCCGCCAGTGGAGAGCTACCGCATTTGGCAATGAGTCTGAGCTTCAGCAAGAGTCGCGGCAGCGTCTCTTTGGATCGCGCCGCTGCCAGTAGCCCGGACGATCTAGACAGCAACGTCGACTCAACTGCGTGCGCGTGTCGATTTCACGCACATTGAGGCGGGAGTTGGCGGCCGTCACTTACCCGCTCAGGCAAGGTGTCAGGCTCCTGCAAATTGACTGGCGACGCCGGCGAACAGCAAACTAGATGAGCGGAAACAACCATGCGCTCCCCGACGTCCCTCCGGAGCTCCGCAGCTTCTTCACGTCAGACCAAATGGACGAGCTCGTCGCGCAGTTTCAGATGAGCGACGCAGACGGCAGCGGATCTATCGACGAGCTAGAGTTCCGACAGCTGCTCATGCGCATGTCGTTAGTGGTCTCGGACGCGGAGGCGGGCGATCTCGTGGCCAGTATCGATACGGACGGGAACGGTTTGATTGACTTTCCCGAGCTGGTGTCCATGGTGGTTCGCATCAAGAAGGGTGATGAAAGGTTCGCGGCGCTCAAAAAGTTCCTCGAGACCCTCGAGACAACGCCGATTTCTCTTCTGCAGCGCGAAGCGGGTACGGACACTCTCTTTCCTGTATCGATGGCACCCTCAGATAACTCATGTATCGTGTTACTACTGCTGACAGACAAGTTTGGTCTTAGTGTCTCTTACCAACTGATCGAAGAGCGTCCAGGAAAAGGACTGGCGCCGCCCACGTTTCTTATGGAGTTGGAGATTTCTGGGAAGTGGTGCGGTCCATCAGGTTCCGAGAAGCTCCAGGCGATCGGGAAAACCACACGGGAAGCCAAGTTCAAGGTTGCGGAAGCCGGTTTGGTCCGGATGAAGAGACTGAAGCCTGGACTCGCGTTCGACCTCGGAGTTCTTCCTCCAGACTGGGAGTCGTGGCTCTTTGACAACATTGAACGCGGTGGCAACCCAAAGAAGCTCATGCGAATTCTCCGCGAGAAGGGGTTCTCCCCTGCTAACAATGTGCTGCTCATGCAAAAGATCTCGGCTAGAATTTCGTCTCGCCGCTTGCGAACAAAGGTACACGACCGGCATCAGTTTGGGTGTCAATTTTCAGTCCGTCTAATTTGTGTGTTGACTGATCGTAGAGATCGGCGCCGCGCAGTGTTTACGATAAATGCCAAGTTGACGATGTCTCTGCTGAGACGCACCGAGCCAGCGAGCTGTCGTCTCGATCGCCAATCAAGTCTAGCTCTGTGCCGCGGCGCTTGGATCCTCAGTGGGTACACTGGTGCCAGCAAGAATTCGCTCGAGGTATCGATGGCCGCGTTGTTCTCGAGGAGCTGATAAGCCACGGGTTCGAGCCGGAAAAGAACCCTCAGTTCACACAAAGCTTACTTCGAACTCACAAGAACCGTGGTGACAAGTCAAGCAATGGACCGAGCAACCCGGAGTCGTCTCGATTTTCGTTCTGGAATTCACTCGAAGTCGGCAGTCTGGCTGATACTGAGTTGTTCGTTTACGGAGGGCAAGATATCAATTCAGCCCAGAAAGACTCTTGCACACGGCTCGAGATGTCACCGCTACACCTCGTGTGCAAGCTTGGACACCTCACGATCGTCAAGTTTCTCCTAGGCGAGGGAGCCTCCGTCAACGCTCTTGACAATTTCCATCGCTCGCCATTGCTCATTGCGGCGCAACATGGATACAGTGCCATTTGTGAGCAGCTTCTGCGCTATGGCGCCAGCATATTCATCATGGACAACATGAACAACACCGCACTACACATGGCCGCATTCAGTGGGAGCTCTGCCATAGCGACACAGGTGCTTCGCTGCCATGACGATCGATTCCGCTTGTTCCTCGCGCGCCTACCACAAGAAACCGGTCGCAGCTACGAAATGGTGCTTAAGGATGGATACGAGAGCATCATGAAGCATAAGCTGCGTGACAACCAGCGCCGGAGATTCCATCGCTCGTGGTTGCTCGAGACGGCTCAGTCGGTGTATTCTCGACTGTTTGACGACATGGGAGGCGAAGCACTAGTGTCTGCTCCTCAACGATTTTTCATGGACTATTTGGTTGATCAGTATGCGAATGAGTTGACCACCGGCGTGCTTGCAAGTCAAGATAGCGATGGAGATGACGATGGCGCTGGCGACAACCCTGATGACAGCGACTCGAAACAACAGCCAGATGACCCTGAAGTGTGGCTTTCACTGTCACACATGGCGTTCTACGTCGACCGGTGCCTACGTTACATGTACAAGCACCTGATCAACAAGCAGGGGCGAACCGCGCTGCACGTTGCGTGCGACGAAAACCTCGTGTGTACCCATGAACGGGTCATCCACTTGCTAGCAGAAAGACACGGATGCTCGCCGCTGCTTCGCGACTACAGTGGGAATCGACCAATTGATCTCGTACTAGCGTGTCGTGGACGACCAGGCAGTCCCAAAGGCGACGCTGCTCACGAGAAGCGTCTGGTGCAAGAGCGAGAAGAGCGCAGAAAGCAACGGGAAAAGCAACAGGAAGCGCAGCGCGTTGCACAACGGCGTAGTAAGTGGCAGAAGGAAGTGGAGCAACTAAGTGCCGACTACGAAGAGCTGGAAACGCTGGCTCGTATGCGCGCCGACGTGAAGGCGATGGCAGAATCGCACGAGCGCAACAACGTGCGACCTTGCACGCCGGGGAATTCCACAACGAAAGACTTGCCAGTTCGCATCGCTGGTTGGAATATCTACAGTGAGCCACAAAGCCGCAACCGGTTGTTTGAGAACACAGCGTCCGGGTTTGTGCAGCACCAAGTCCCCAGCAAACTCGCCCAAGAAGTACGCTTGCGGCTCGCGTGGAAGGAGAAGATGGAAACAAGCGCTCGATTTGTGGAACGAAACCGGTTCGCCCCTGAATGGGAGCTGTATCGCCTCAATGGCACCGACATCTACTTCTTCTATAACCGCGCATCAGGCATCTGCCAGTGGATCAAGCCACATATCCAGGTTGATGACAAGGACAAGGTTGAGATGGCGAAGTGGAAGACGAAGCGCGTGTTTGAGGACGAGGAACAGCTCGAGGACGAGGCTGACCGCGAGAGCCTCGCACTCGTCTTCTCCGGGTCGCCGTCACCTACAATTATGAAGAATGCGTCCACAAGACGAATGCTAGGTGATTGGCGAGAGTGCGTCTTGCACTTCGGGGGAGAAGGGGGAGCCACCTTTTACGTTCACGAAGTGAAGCAAGAGCTTTCGATTGAGAAACCTGAGGATGTCCTACGGTTTGAGCGCTACCGATATGGCCACGGACTTCTCCAGGCTCGCAGCGAGGTCATTGAAGAGGTTCGTATTCAATGGCGTGGAGTTGCCGCTGTAGACCGTCGAGCTTTAACAGGCTAACATCTCGTACTCGCTGTTTTGTATGCGCTGACTAGCATGCGAATGGTTGGGAGCGCTTCTACGACGAGGTTACTACACATACTTTCTATTACAACTCATCAACCGGAGATTGTGTACACGATTCGTTTGCAACGCGCGAATTCCTGACGAGTATCCGAAAGGCGCGCAAGTTGAAGCCGAAGGTGACTGATGAGTCCTCGCTCTCCGAGAAGGAAGTATTGCAGCGTCGTCACGAAGAGCGAGAGTGGAGGCAAGCCCTTGTGCGAGCTCGACGGCATGATGAATTGGTCGTGCAACAAGAAAAAGACCAAGTTGAGCTGGAGAAGAAGCTCAAGGAACAAGATATCGAACTGGAAGAAGACATTCGATGTTTAGAAGAAAGTATCGCGCGCGAGCATGTAGGCGCCGAGGCGGTACAACTGGGAGTTGAGTCGAACGGAGACAATACTGACAGTGTGATCATCGTCAAGGACGGTGCCTATGTCGCCTCTCGCTTCGCACGCGAGCTGGAGGTGTTCCTACTAGCACGAAGGAACCAATTGCTGACGTCGAAGCCGCCAGCAACGACAGGGGCAATGAGTCCTCGACACTCCGAGGATAGTGAAATCGCACGAAGCGTGGCTCGAGAACTCGCTCTTGATGAGTTGGAGTTGGAGGACTCAAAGCTAGAAGATGTGGACGCGAGTGTCTCAATCCAAGAGCGCCGGCGAGTGAGCCGAATGCTTGTGCGAACCGCTGCACGCCTCCCTCGGACAAATCCTGTCAACAGCGCAGACACTGTTGCGTTCACGGTCATGAGTGAAGAAATGTGCCGGTGGGGATGCGAGAGATGGTTTCCACGCCAGCAGCAGGCTCTGAAAACTCACGAGATCCGCGAGTGCGAGAGGCGTCTGATGATCTGTCGGCTTGGATGCGGTTTGGTCCGCGAGGCTCGCCAATGGCACTCCATTGTCAGTTCAAACGAGAGGGAGGAATCTTCGCCGACGATATTCATTTATGATCACGAGAGCGAACGCAAGCGCGAGGGCGACAACAACCTGTGCTCGTTCCGCATCGTATCCTGTCCGCGGTCTTGCGGCGTGTGGGAGCCACACTCGCGCCTGGCAATTCACATGAAGGATACGTGCGTGAAGCGACCAGTTGGCGATCTGTACTGCCGTCTCAGCTGCGGAGAGGTGTTCCGCGGCGACGGGGACAGCCAAACGGGTCACGATCGTGCGCTACTGGCACTGGAACAGATCCGGATTGCCCACGAGCAGGACGCATGTCCAATGCGACTCGTCGATTGCACGTGGTCATCGCCACCATGCGAGGCACGCATCATGGCGAGAGATCGTAAAGTCCATCGCAAAGCACACGTTCTCTCCTCTGGTGTCGTTGCATTCCTCTCCGTGGGGATAGTGCACGAGTACAAGGTGCCTCGAGGTGTTCACTTACTGAAAATCCAGGCGTGGGGAGCCGGTGGCGGTAGCGGTATGCTCAAAGCTCGCGCCTATGGGCGTGGAGGTGGCGGCGCGTTCGTCGAAGGCGAGTGCGCCGTAAACCCTGGCGAGACGTTATACATTCTTGTCGGCGAAGGTGGCAGCGCTGGCAAGAGCGCGCGGATGGTCGAAGTCAACGAACTCGTCGAGGAGAAGCAAGACGGGTCTGGCGCGCTGGCAGTGACGCGGGAAGCGCGGATGGAGACGATCGTAGGAGTCGCAAGAGGCGGTTCTCCTGGAGGTGGCGCAGGACACGCAGGTAACTGCGAGACGGCGTGTGGCGGAGGCGGTGGGTTCACGAGTGTATACCGGAAGAGTGCGTACGGCATCGAGTACTTGGTGATCGCTGGAGGTGGCGGAGGCGGAGGCACCTGTCGCAGCGGCGGTGGGGGAGCAGGCTTGCGACTCAAGATGCCGTTGTTGAAACCGGGCGATGACGATCGATGCGGCCAGCCAGGTGGTGACGAAGCACTGACCGGCGGCGCAGCGGGGGTGTGCGACTCGCTCAACGCGTTCTGCAGGTTCCAAGCAACTGCTGGTGCGAGTATGCAAGGCGGAGACGGCGCAGAGTACGGCGGCGGCGGCGGCGGAGGGTTCTTTGGTGGAGGGGGCGGCGGGTTCGCCCCAGGAATCGTCGGAGGCGGAGGCGGCGGGTCTAGCTACGCCAACTCTGCCGTGTTTAGCGCTGGCAGCGTTCGTGTGGAAGTGGGGAACGGCGCCGGAGACGGCAAACCTGGTGGAATGCGTGAGAACCCGCCCCCGTCGCCGGGACGGGAGGACGAGGGCTGTGTTGTGGGCGAAGGAGGCTCCGCGTCCATGGCTCTGGTGGCTCGTGGGAGCCACGGAGGCGTTCGCCTGGCGCAACCAGGCTTCTTCAACGACATGAAGGACTTGCAGTGACAAAAATGGCGCCGCGCGGGTCGAACGCTCTCTATTTCCGCCAGCGCACGCCGACCCCCTCCTGCTAATTGCGGCAAGCTCCTCTGTTCCGCAGAGGGCATTCTCGCCAACCTCGGGAGCAACGCGTCGACGGTAGTAGTAGCAGCAGCAGCAGCAAGAAGAGCGCCGGAAGAACGCGATGGACTCGCCGCGCGAAGGAGAGCCGCGTCGTGGGACGCGCGCGTCGCCCTCCAGGCCCATGCCGCGCTACATGATGCCCAACTTCTCGTCGCTGCTTCCCGTGTACGCGAACGCCGAGGCCGACCACATCCGCAGCGCGTTCGCGCGCACGCACCACGCGTCGATCCAGAAGCTGCCGGCTCGCCTGGCGCCGCAAGCCGTGAACCGCGCGCGGCTGGAGCTGATGGATGCGAACCGCCTCTCGCTGCCAGACGACGGCGCGCCGACTGGCCCGAGCGTGGCGGCGAGCGCCGCGTACGCGTCCAGGTCGCCGCGAGCCAAGTCGAAGGCCGCGGCGGCGATGGCGACGGCCAAGAGCGGCTACTTCCAGCCGCTCGAGTACGTGCCGTCGCCGTTCGGGCTCCCGGACGAGCTCGCGCAGCTCGAGCGCCTACAGGCGCAGGCGCAGCGATCGGCCATCAGCGGCGCGCCATTCGTGAGCAGCAGCAAGCCGGCGAGGCTCAAGTACGAGGACTCGTTCGGCGACGCGCGCGTGCGGTACCCGCACCTAGCCGAGCCGTCTCCGCCTGCGGCCAGAGATGTCGGAGTCAAGCGCAGCTTTTTGCGCGCGCCGTCGCCCGGCAAGCCGGCGCGTGGCGTGCTCGCGGGCGAGCCGAGCGGCTTCGGCGGCTTCGGCGGCGGCGGCGCCGTGACGCGCAAGCTGCTGCCCGACATGCTGCGCGAGCTGCTCGCGGTGCTGCGCGGCGACTGGCCGGACCTCGACCTGGACGTGACGCCGGACGCGGCGGGCGAGACCATCGTCGTGTGCGTCCGCGAGGCGTCCGTCGAGAGCGAGCCCGCGCTCGCGGCCTACATGGACGTGCTGGTGCGCAGCCACCACGTGGTCGCGAGCAAGTACCGGCTGCACAAGGTGGCCGAGGACTGGCACGTCAAGCCGGGCGACGGCGCGCTCTACTACGCGCTGCGCCTGCCGTGGGCCAAGAACCGGTCCAAGGACCTGGTCGTCGTGCTCCCGGCCGGGAACGGGCGGTAGGCGAGCACATGGCATGGCATGGCATGGCACCACGTCGCATCGCGCTGCTCGCGAAGGACGGACGGCAGGAGAGCGGGCAGGCGCGGCGGCGGATCGAGGGGAGCGAGCCAAAGGAGGACGCAGCACGCACTGAGAGTATATTTACAGGCGCTGAGCCAAGGCGCCGGCAGTCAACAGCGACAATGAGATCGCGCGAGCGAGGACGACCCGAAGGCAGCCAGCCGCCCCAAGCCGCTGCTCTTGCTCGAGCCACGACAGGCACACGCGCTACTTGGTGGTCCACATGTCGGCTCCCTCGTCCGCGTCCGAGTCCCACATGAAGGCGTTGGAGCCCCACTTGGTGCCCTCGTGCGGCGGACACCCGCCGTGGCGACTCATCTCGTCGATGTCGCCCTCGGGCGTCTGCGTGTAGAAGAGCGAGGCGTGGAGGCCGCGCGGAGGCACGGCGAGCCCCGTGGAGCACTCGCTCATGCCCGTGCGCACGATCTCCTCGTCCGAGAAGCGGTCCAGCGCGTACGGGAAGACGGTCTCGCCGCCGATCTTGGTCTGGTTGTTCAGGTACATGAAGAGCGTCACGTAGCGCTGCGGGTGGAAGTGCTTCACGTACTTGGGCATCGTGTAGCGCAGCGCGCGAGGAGCGCCGGTGTGCGACTCCCACGTGCGGATGGCCAGCTCCGCGAGCTGCGGGAACACCTGCATGGTTTGGAAGAGCACGTGGTTGCGGCCGCGGTTCACGACCATCCAGTCGTACCAGTCCGCGTTGGTGATACGCACGACGAACTCGCGCGAGTAGTCGTCGAGGATGAACCCGAGCAGCGTCTCCTGGAAGCCAACCGTGTACTTGGG
>JAADYC010000016.1:0-65305 GCA_023338135.1 Phytopythium kandeliae | reverse complement strand
TCCGCGGCTCCCGCCAGCGCCGGGAACGTCAGCGACCGCCCCAGCGCGTGCAGCTGCTTGGCCGCCGCCGGCGGCACGCGCGCCGACCCGCCGCCGTCCGTGAGCAGCTCGGCCACCGCGCTGGCGCTTTGCGCCTCTAGCAGCCGCGGAACCTCGAGACCGCAGAGTCCGTCGCCAACTAGCGCGCCGAGGCGCTCGACAGGCGCGGCCACCGCCAGCGGCGCGCGCTGCAGGCTCCGCCGCATGCGCGCCGCGTTCCCGGCCGACCCGAACAGCCACCGCCGCGCGTCCGCCGCCTCGACCTCAACCGCCTCGGCCTGGACGACCTCGGCGCCGCCCTCGGCCTTGCCGGCGGCCGTCCGCGCGGCTCGGACCGGCCGCCGGCGGCTCGCGGACCGCCGCTCGTCGCAAGCGCTTGGACCGCCGGGGAGGGATCGACGTCGCCCGCGTCGCCGCCGCCCGCTTCGTCCCGCGTGGCGTCTCGCCGCTCTCCCGCCCGCCCGCAGTTGCCGCCGCCTCAGGCTCCGTCTTGACGG
Organism: Phytopythium kandeliae; assembly: GCA_023338135.1. Taxonomy (NCBI): domain Eukaryota; phylum Oomycota; class Peronosporomycetes; order Pythiales; family Pythiaceae; genus Phytopythium; species Phytopythium kandeliae. The sequence goes on along the minus strand of JAADYC010000016.1, from coordinate 64,769 downwards.
CTGCGGACCGAGGCGGCTGCCCGGCGGGCTCCTCACTTGCCGCCGGTGCTCTGACCGCGTCTTCAGACCCCGTGACCGGCTCGGTGACAGTCTCTAGCGCCGCCTCGGCCGCTGCCGCCACTGAGCCGCTAGCCGTGCCCGTCACCGAGCGATACGCCGCCGCTGGCGGGTCCAAGACGAACACCAAGCCGCCGCCTGGCGTCTCCTCCTCCTCCTTCGCCTCCTCCTCTGTGTCCTCCTCGTCACGCGCCGTCGCCGCGGCATCAGCCGTGAGCACGACCTCCTCGACCTCGCTGTCGGCCTCGGCCGGATCCGGCGGCTCGAACCCGAGGCCCAGTGCGGCCAGCGGCACCCACGTCGTGCCTGTGCGCGGCCCGCGAGACGGCCGTTGGCGGCTCGAGACGGTCGGGGAGGAAGGCGAGGGACAAGGCCGAGAACTCGCCGCGGTGTCGCTTATATCAACGCTCGCACTCGTCCCAGACGCACGCACCGTCTACTGCCCTACTACACACTACACCTACTCACTCGGTCGGCCGCTCCGCCGCTGCCTGCCCACCGGCCCGCCCGCCCGCCGCCGCCGCCCGTCAGCAGTAGTTCTCGTTCATGAGCTGCAGCACGACGCTGAGCTCCTCGCCCGTGAACTCGGGCGCCGCCGGGTTCATCGGCGGCGGCACCTGGAAGCCGCCGAACTTGCCATCCTCGGCGCCGGAGGGCGGCGGCCGCAGCAGCGGGTGCGGCGGCAGGTGGTGGTGCGGCGCACTCGTGTGCTGCTGCTGCTGCTGCTGTTGCTGCTGCTGCTGCTGCTGTTGCTGATGATGCAGCGGCGCGCCGTAGCCGTCGGCAGCCGCAGCCTGCCCGTCCTCGGGTCGCGCGTGCGGCGCATACTGACTCGCGTACGAGGACGAAGGCAGCAGCGAGGAGCGCGAGGCGTACGAGTCGCCCGGCAGCGCGTACGAGTCGTAGGCGAGCCCCGAGGAGGCGGCGGCAGCAGGCGCCGACGCGCGGAACGAGGCGGACGGGAAGGCCGCGGAGGGAGGCAACTTGCCGGGGCGGCGCGCGCCGGCGCCGCCCTGGCCGGCGACGTCAAAGCCCGCCAGGTCGGCGTCGAGCGGCTTCTTGGTGTCCTTGTGCAGCACGGGGAGGCTCGCGAGCCCGCCGAGCTCGCTGGGGAAGAAGCCGCCGAGCATCTTGCGCGCGGCCTTGGGCTTGTCGGGCGGCGCGTAGGCGCTCGAGCCGTAGAGGAAGCTGCCGGCCGGGTTGTAGGCCGGCGCGGACGCGGGCGGCGCCGGCGCCGGCGCGAAGTCGAGCCGGCTGGAGGTCGTGTCGGCGACCGAGAAGTAGTCATTGTCCTTGGGTGCGTCGCCGGCCGCCACGGCCGCCGCCGCCGCCGCCGCCGCCGCCGCGCGCCGCCCGGCGTTCTCGAGCTGCGCGCCGACGATGACGTTGTGGTGCAGCTTCTGGTGCTGCGCGAACTCCTTGTAGTTGTCGCAGCTCCAGGCGCAGCTGCCGCCGACGCAGCGGAAGAGGTTCTGTCCCTCGGGGAAGTGGATGCGCATGTGCCGCTTGAGCTTGGTGCTCGTGTTGAAGCGCTTGCCGCACGTGGCGAAGATGCACGGGTACGGCCGCTCGCCGCTGTGGATGCGCTTGTGCCGGCTCAGGTTGCCCGACGTGTTGAAGCGCTGCGCGCAGCCCTCAAAGTCGCACGCGTACGGCTTGGTGCCCGTGTGAATGCGCGCGTGGCGCCGCAGCGCGAACGACCGCGGGAACGTCTTGCCGCAGTGCGGCTCCGGGCACACGAACACGCTCGTCTTGGCCGGCTTCTTGCGCTTGGTCGGCGCCGCCACGGGCAGCACGGCGCCGCCCGCCGACAGCTCGTCGTCCTCGTCGCCCGCGCGGCTCGGCGCCGCCGCCGCCCACGCCTCGCCCGCGTACGCGTAGCCGCCGCCGCCGCCGCCGCTTGCAGGCGCGGCGATGGAGGAGGAGGACGACGAGGAGGCCCTGCCGATCGGCCGCGGAGACGCCGAGACGGACGCCGAGGCGGACGCGCTCGCGGTCGAGGGGACGCCCCAGAGGAGCGCCGCGCCGCCGCCGAAGCCGTCGGACTGCTGCTCGCGCTTCATGACGCCGTCGGCTGCAGACGCCGCCGCGAGGAGCATGCGCGGACGGACGGACGCTCGGGTCGGTCAGCGGCGGGCGAGATGCAAAGTGGGGAGGTGAGGAGCTGGAGGAGGAGGAGGAGGAGGAGGAGGAGGAGGGCAGAAGCCGAGGGGGGCGAGGGAGGTCACTCGGGAAAAGTATGCGCGGCGGCCGAGTGATTCGCCTCGGCCGAGTGGGACGCCGGCCAGCGGGGCGGCGCGCGCATCCTCCTCCCGCGCCGCCGCCTCGCCTTCTCTTGCTTCTCTCGCCCGCCGGAGCCGCCGCCGCCGCCGGAGCCGCTCGCCGCCGCCGGTCACGGGCTCACACCTTGAGTCAAGTCGAGCGCGCACATGCTGTCCGGGCCAGCGATTACGCTGGCTGCGCATCCCGCGAGAGTGGGCCGCGCATCCTCGGCGGGGAACAGCGGGAGCGCCCGCCGCGGGCTGGCTGCCGAGTGGCGTATCACGCCTCCCACTCTCGGCAGCTGGCCGCCGCGTGATGCGCGTCGCCTCACTCCAATGCCGCCACTTGATCGCCGCGGCGTCTGCGGCGTCTGCGGCGACAGAGGCGTCAGCTGCTGCCGTTGCTGCGGCCGCTGCTGCTGCTGCTGGAGGTTGCGCGCCGCCTGTCGTCGCGATCGCTGACGCCGCTGCTCGAGTCGGAACGGCAGCACCGCCCGCCAGTGTCGAGGCGGCGTGACGTGACGTGACGGGGGAGGAGATGGCGGCGCGGCAGCGCCGACCGAGCCGGTCGCTTGCTCCGTCCGCCGCGTCCGTCCCGATAGTCGACGCCGCGCGGGCGGCACTGCCCGCGGTCTCCCCCTCGAGCGGCTAATGACACCTGCCGCCGCGGGGCGTCGCTTTCGGGGTGACTGGCGCATGGAGGACGTGTCGACCGTATAACGTCCATCGTGAAGAGCGCGGTGCGGCGCGGTGCGGCGCGGCACGGCGGCGACGAGTCGGCGCTAGTCGCCAGTCGCCGGCGCCAGCGAGCGGACGAGCGGACGAGCGAGCGAGTGGCGGGAGCGAGTGGCGAGCGCGCAGCATCCCGCTGGCCGGACGGACGAACGGGCGGGCGGGCGGGCGGGCGGGCGGCTGACTCGCCGGACAGACGGAGGAGCGACTGGCCAGAAGCGTGGAAGCGGCGCGCGAGGCGAGGCGAGTGCGGCCATGAACCTCGTGCAGGCCTCGTTCCAGGCCTCGGTCGACGCGCGCGTCGAGCGGCTGGACGACGCCCAGCTTGACGAGCTGCGCACGGTGCGCCGCCCGTCCGCCCTATGCATCGCACCCGCCCGCCCCGCCTCAGTCACTCCCCTCGTCCGCTGCCGCGCCGCGCCTCGCCGCAGATCTTCCGCTACTTCGACACGGACGGCGACGGCGCCGTGGCGGCCGGCCAAGCCTGCCGCATGTTCGCGCTGGTGAGTGAGCGCGCGGGGACCGCCGGCCGGCCTGCCGGGCAGCCTGCTGCGACGGACGGTCGATCCATGGAGCTAATGCGCGCGCGAGCGGGGCGATCTCGCCCCCAGCTAGGGCTTGACGTCGACGCGCGACAGGTACAGGCGCTGGGTGAGGTCTATCTGGCGGGTACGTGGCGTCGCGAGCGCGCCTCGGCGTCGCCGGACCTCGCACCTCACGGCGCGGCTGCCCCGCAGAGTTCATCAAGATCGTCGACAGCCACAGCCCAGCGTCGCTGCCATCGCCCCGCGACGCCGAAACGACCAACGAGCCCGCCGAGCCGTCAAGAGAGGCACAAGCAGCCACAGATGGCGGCGGCGGCGGTGGCGGCGGCGACTCGACACTGGCGAGGCGCGAGGCGGCGCTGCAGCGCTGTCGCGAGCTGTCCGCGCGCGAGTGGAAGCTGTTGGACACGCACCGGCGCGGCCGCGTCTCGCGCCAGGAGCTCACGCGATTCCTCGCGAGCTGCACGCTCGACATACCGGCGACTGATCTCCAGCGCCTCCTCGAGCTCTACGGCGAGCCGGACAGCGTTGCGGATCCTGCTGCTGGCGACGCCGATGAGGATGCTATCGAGGGCGACGGCAGCGCGCTGGTGCTGACCGAGGCGGGCTTCCTCCGCTTCCGCCTCGATTTCACAGCGAAGGATCTTGCGGCGATCGACGACCAGCTCTCGAGCGCCGCGAGCGACGAGGAGGAGGGCGATGAGGGCGGCGGCGGCGTTGGCGCGCGCGAGGAGCCGTCAGCGGATCGGAGCGCGCCGCGGCAGCCAGCGCAGCAGCTGAGCGCAAGTGCGAGCACCAACAGCCGCCAGAGCGACTCAGACACGGCCAGCCCCCGCCTCGACCACCTGCTCGTGGACCCGAGTGGCTTCCAGGAGAGCGAGTATGGTTCGGAGCCGGACGACGACGGCGAGCCGATGGGCAACGAGCCGATGGGCGGCGAGCCTGTGCTTGAAGTTGACGCGCTCGCTCTGGACGGTTAGGGCTGTATACAGAGTTAGAGCTGCTGAGGCGATTGTACGCGCGTATGATTGGCTCGCAGATGCCTTATCGGGTTCTTGTCGCGTAGCTTCTCGCATCGCGTCGCAGTTCTCGCATTCGAGAAGACGCCAGCGCTTCGGCTGCGAACGACCGCTCTCTCTTTCTCTGCTGCTGGCGACGGACACCCGGCCCAACGCCATGGACCGCGACCGCGACCGCGACGACCTCCGGCGTGCGCTCTACCCAGCGCTGCCCGACGTCCAGGGGGACGCGCGCGCCTATCAGGTACCTGCGCGTACATCGACCGGTCGTTGTCGCGCATCAATCCTCACGCCTCCCACTCGCCCGACGTCAGCCGCTGCAGCCGCCGCCGCCGCCGGTCGACACGTCCCGCGACGAGGAGCTGGCACGTAGGCTGCAAGCCGAGCTAGACAACGAGGTGACGTCCGCGCCGCCGAGCGCGACGATCGCGCAGGCCGTGCCGCCCGCCGAGCTGCCGTACAAGTGCGGATCTTGCGGCACGACGCACGTAGTGCGCAACGTCTCGCACGGCGCGACTTTCACGTGCGCTCGTTGCGGCGCACCCAACCAGATCCTGCTGGCCGACCAGCGGCGCGTCGTCGTCGTGTGCGTTCCCCTGCCGTGCTTGAGTTGTCGAGCGAGGTGTTCTCTCTCTCACTCACTTTGTTTCTGCATGCTAATGCTGGATGCTCGGCGCCTACGTGCAGCGGCCGTCCATCGTACGGCATCGTCCCCATCCCGATCTTCTGCGCCGTCATGTGAGCGAGCGCGGCGCTTCCCTGCCACGCACGATGGCGAGCGAGCGCAGTAATTTATGTTCCTCCCACTAATCAAAACAAGAAGCGATCGCCACTACCGCTGTTGCGAGGATGTGGAAATCGCGCGCTGTCTCCTCGTCTCCACCGCATACGCACAGATCGCTTGCGCCTCTGCTACTACTAGCGGCGCTTCCAGTAGCTCCAGCCGAGCGCGAGCGCGCCGAGCAGCCCGTACACGAGCGCCACGAGCTCGGCGTCGAACCCGTCAAGCACCGAGATGGGGTTAGCGACAACATGAATGACATCGCCTTGCCCGCCGCCGCCGCCCGCTGCGTCACACGTGCTCCGGCAGGCGCTGCACGGACACTGCTTCTTCTCCGTGGGCGACGCTATAGACGGTAGCAACTGCGCCTGCTTGGGCAGCTTGGATCGCGCCGCAGTCGTGGCGGCCTCCGAGTAATTGTCGCATCGGTAGACGTGGTGCGCGAGCGGCTTCCCGACCTGGCGCTCCGCCTTGGCGTCCTGGAATCGCAGATTGACGAACTCGCCGTGACCGACGGCACCCGTCTGCATCTGGTAGTTGAGGAAGCCGAGCGAGGACTTCATGGCCTCGGCAATGGACGCCATTGCCGTGTTCTTGCACGAATCAAAGACCGCGCACGTGAACTCCTTCTCGAGCGTCACGTTGAGCTCGAGCACCTTCACGCGGTCGGCGCCAGTCATCGGGTCGGGCTTGTAGCTGATGCTCGGGAATGGCTTGGCGAGCGCCATGAACTCGTCCTGCCGCGGCGAGCAGACGAGCGCACACCAGAGGTTGAGCAAGTTGGTTGCGCACGCGTCGCACCCGCCCGCCGCGTTCTTCCCGAACACGCTTGCCATGAGCTTGAAGTTCTCGGCCATGCCGCGGTTCTGCTGCCACGAGCAGCACGCGCCGTCCGCGAACTCGGGGCACTGGATCGCGAACAGCTCGCAGTGCGCGCCCGCCGTCATGCCGTCGTCCGCGCACACGCACCGGCCACCGGTGCACGCGCCTTTGGCGCCGCAGTCCGTGTCCGCCGCGCACGTGCCGCCGCCCGTCACGTTGGCCCAGTGTGCGCCGCGCATCTGCCGATCCGTCAATTAGTCCATCGGCGACACGCGGCAATCAAGTCAGCGAGCTGTCGACGCACCGGTCGCGGCTCCGCGGGCGTCGCGAGCGCCTCCGGAATGCACGCGTCGTAATCTGGCTCGTTGTCCGGGTTCACGCACGTCTGCGTCATCACGCACTTTCCCGCTGCGCTCTGCACACCCAGCACTAGCGCCAACGCCAGCACCAGCAGCGGCGTCTGTATCGCCGCCCGCATCGCCTCCCCAAGTGATCGACGGGTGGATCCTTCCTTCCCTCCTTCCTTCTTTGCTCGACTCGTTCTGAATGAAGACCATCGCTGTTGAAGACTCATTCGCGCGACCTTCGCGCGACCTTCTCACAATGGAAACAGGTTGGTTGCGTATCTGCTCCGCCTCATGCCCGCTCCTCTCTTAGGTTCAGTATCGGGATCGGCAATCTATTTCGGCGAGCAATATGATGCGGCTGGCGCAGAGATCGCCGCGGGCGTTCCTCCGCGTGACGGGCGCGCGGCTCAAGCGGACGGCGGCCAAGGGAGCGGTCACGGGCGCCGGAGCAGGTGTGTGACCCAGAGGAGGCTGCGCGCTGCCCCCGTCGCGTGGCTGAGCGGCGCTTGCCTGGACAGATCGCAGCGCGGCTCTGGCTATGGCCATCCGGCAGATCGAGAGCAGCTTCGGCAAGGGCTCCGTCATGCAACTCGGCTCCACGTACGTCCGACTTGCTCCAGACTCGCTTCGTCTTGTATCGTGTCGGTGCTGTCGCGCGCTGACGATGTGGCGCGGACTGCGTGCAGCAAGATCGCGGAGCGCGTGGACGTCATCTCGACGGGCTCGCTGTCCCTCGACCTAGCGCTGGGCGTCGGCGGACTACCCAAGGGGTCCGTGCAGTTCTTAATCAAGAGTCGACGCGCTGGTTGCCGACCGCGCGCAGGCCTCTGACGCGTCGTGGCTGCTGCTTCAGGCGGGTCGCGGAGATCTACGGACCCGAGAGCTCGGGCAAGACGACGCTCGCGCTCAGCTGCATCGCCGAGGCGCAGAAGCAGGTGCGTCCAGTTCCTAGTTGCCGCCATGCCGCTCTCTTTGGCGATTCGTGTCTGACGTCTGACGTGTGACGTGTGACGTGTGATGTCTGAAATCTGACGGCTGACGTCTCACGACGGACGGCTGACGGCCCGCGCAGAGCGGCGTCTGCGCGTTCATCGACGCAGAGCACGCGATCGACGCGCACTACGCGCGTGCACTCGGCGTAGACATCGACGCGCTCTACGTGTCGCAGCCGGACTCGGGCGAGCAAGCGCTCGAGATCGCCGACACGCTCATCCGGTCCGGTGCCGTGGACCTCGTGGTGCTGGACAGCGTGGCTGCGCTTGTGCCGCGCGCCGAGCTCGAGGGCGAGATGGGCGACCCGCAGATCGCTCTGCAGGCGCGGCTGATGAGCCAGGCGCTGCGCAAGCTCACCGGCTCGCTGTCCAAGTCCAACTGCCTGCTGATCTTCCTCAACCAGATCCGCCAGAAGGTGGGTGTCATCTTCGGGTCGCCCGAGGTTACCTCCGGCGGCACGGCGTTGCGCTACTACGCGTCCGTGCGGCTGGATATCCGCCGCAAGACGGCGATCAAGGAGGGCGATGCCGTCGTGGGCAACGAAACGGTCGTCAAGGTCGCCAAGAACAAGCTCGCGTCGCCGTTCAAGGTCGCCACGTTCGACATGATGTTCGGCCGCGGGATTGACCGGTCGTCCGAGCTGGTGAGGCAACCGAGTCGCTGTTTTCGCTTGGCGACGGACGCACGCTCACTCCCTCTTGCCGTGTGGAGTGCAGCTGGATCTCGGGGTGCAGCACGGACTGCTTAAGCGCTCCGGCGCGTGGTACTCACTCGCCGACAGCGAAGGTGAGTCTCTTGTAGCCTCGGATGATTGGGATCTGGGTCGTCGCTGACGCCTGTGTTTGGACTCAGAGCCCATGGGGCAGGGCAGGGCCAAGGCCAAGGTGTTCTTGGAGGAAAACCCAGCGGTAGCGGCGGACCTCGAACAGAAATTGCGCGAGCGACTTTTTGCTCCGCCGGCCGATGGAGCGGACGATGGAGCAGGTACGGAGAGCGGGGACGAGATCGACGACCGCGACAACAATCACGGCGACTTGGAAAGCGAAAACGCTGCGGTTGGGAAGGGGAGCGAGGACGACAGTGGCAGCGAGACGATCCCTGGTTTATCGTCAGTAACGAGCTAACTGCGCGGCGAACACTCGCAGCGAACGAACAGAACAGGTTGAGCATCGCGCCGCATTGTCACCAAGCCCGCCGGCCTCGCCATGAGCCTACGCCCAGCAAGGCTGCTTGTCGGCCAGCACGTAGAGCAGATCGTTGCCCGAGATCCGGTCGGTCGACCGCGGGTTCACCGACACGTAGCCGAACGGGACGCTCCGTTCGCTCTCGTCCAGCTGGATCCGCGCTCTCGGCGCGGGTCCTGTGGCCACGTCGCCACTGCTGGCAAGGCCAATGAGGGCCGGGTCGGGGCGGCAGCGGTACAACCCGAGCGCGAGAATGCCGTCCGAGGAGAGCAGGTAGTGGAAGACGAACGCGAACGTCTTGCCGACAAAGTCGATCGGCACCTCGACGGCGAACATGGAGCAGCGCTGGAGCTGATGCTGGTGATACACGGCCGCAGGCGACGGCCCCGGCGACGGCCCTGACGACGGTCCCGACGACGGCACTTCGGCCGGGGACGAAATGCTACCGGCGTCGCTGGCGACCTCGTCTCCGTCTGCGTCCTCGTCCGAATCCGAGTCGGCGTCCGAGTCGGCGTCGGCGTCGGGCTCGTGTTCGCTCTCGCGCCACGAAGCGAAGATGAAGGCGCGCAGGATGCTCGTGATGCGGGGGTTGAAGTACTGGTTGATGAGCAGGCTGTCGCAGAGCGAGGAGCTGTACGCGAGCCCCGCGGCGAAGGCCGGCGAAAGGAAGAAGTCGCGCGCCATGGTGCGGGACGACTCGCCTGCGAGCGAGCGACCGTCCTCGTCGCCTGGGAACCACTCGCTTGCGGCCAGGCTCTGACTGATGAAGTGCACGTTGGTACGGTTCACGAGCTCCGTGATGACGCGCGGTGCGGCCCGCGGACCCACGAACGCCACAATCGTCCTGTGCAGCGCAATGCAGGACTGCGCCGGTGGTCGCAGGCGCGCAGAGAGACAGGTGGACAATTAGGGTTAGACAGCGCTGCATCATCGAGCCCTGCACGGGACGACCTCGTGCTGCACGTACCGCGTCTTCGAGCAGCTCGGAGGCGCCGGCCTCGGAGGCGACCTCACCCTCGCCGCCGACGATGACGACGCGAAAGGCGCGGTCGACGCCTGCGCGGCGCAGCGCCGACTGCCGGAACGGGTCGCCAAGCACGAAGAACACGTCGCGGAAACGCCGGAAGCCGGCGAAGGCGTCCGCGTCAGGCAGCGAGGTGGTAAGCACGACGATCGGCCGGCGCACGCGCAGCGCCCGGACGCGCAGCGGCCCGATCAGGTACTCGAGGTTGTTGGGGAAGGCGCTAGGCGAGAGCACGCAGAGCACGATGGGCGCTGCGCTGTCGGGGATCTCGCGCGCGTGGGCCACGACTGCGTCCTCTGGCGTCCGTCGAGCTCGGCGACGGCGGGGGCGGTGCTCGCGGATGTCCGAGAGGCGCTCGCTAGGCTCTTCCTCGACGCCGGCCGCTTCCAGAGAGCGCGAGTCGTCGCTCGCGGCCATCTCCTCATCCGGTCGCGCTTGCCAATTGACGAAGCGCGAGCGGCGGCGGCCAGGTCGCTGTGGAGCCGCTGAGGCCGACGGGGCGGCCACTGGAGGCTGCACGACCACGCGCACGGGCTCGAAGCGGTCGGTGTGCGCCACTGGAGCCGACGCAGGAGGAGCCGAGGCCAAGACTCGGCTGGACGCCGTCGCGGGCGGCTGCAGCGCCGCGGACGCTGCGTGTTGACGCTGCATCGGCGCCGAGGACCACTCGGGGGCCATGGCGCGACCGGGCTGGAGCTGCGTGACGGCGTCGGCGCCGCGCCGGTCCTGCGCAATCACGACCACGGGCTCGCCGCCCCGGCAGACAAACGAATCGCCCGGATTGAGCAACGTGCGCTCGCCACCGCCAGCCGCGGGCAGCACGAGCGCGAACACGATGACGCCGGCGCAGTGCGCGTAGACGAGCGACGCGACCTCGGCGAAGGAGCGGCCAGCGACGACGGCGGCGGGCGGCAGGCGCACCGAGTAGACCTCGTGTGACGACCCGCGGCGGTAACGCGCTTCCCACGAGGCCGCGTCTGCGTCGATGGCCTCGCGATCGTCCTCGTCGTAGCTCGAGGTGGCCGTGAGGCTGTAAATGAAGGTCGAGAAGCCTGGGCAGACGCAGTTCTGTGCCAGCAGCGAGTGGATGACCTCGGGGAAGCACAGCGCGTTCTCGCGCACGCCGTGCAGGTCGCGCAGCAGCCGCCGATGCTGCGACAGGTGCAGTTGCGCGAAGACGCGGGGCGAAGCAGTTCCAGTCGCGGTCGCGGTCACGGTCGCGGTCGCAGTCGCGGTTGTCGAGATCTCCGCAGCGGTCCCGGACTCGATGCCCAGGGGCATGAGACGGTGCGCCGCGAGGATGCGCAGCAAGGCGCGGTGGTCGCTACGCGCGTGGTCCTCTTCGCCAGCGAGGCGGCGCGCGAGTACAAATACGGCGTCAGCGCTGGCGACGGCGGCGCGGCGCGCGTCGTCGGCGTCGAGCAGCGAGCCGAGCACGACGCGGACGCGCTTGTCGAGGAAGGGATCCATGAGCAGCGCGCGCATGCTAGGGGCGGGCTCATCCTCGCTCAGCACGACGACGGTGAGATCGGCCTGGTCGTGGTCGTCGTGGAAGACCTCGCGGAAGAAGAGGTCGATGCGCGAGGGCGTGAGGTCTCCGCAGAGCACGACGTGGCGGCCGTCGCGCGCGGGCTTGAAGACGGTGCGCTCGTACGGTGAGAAGCTCGCGCCGAGGTCTAGCACACGCACGACCTGGTAGGGCACGATGAGGATGAGCACGACGACGAGCACGCCGATGGAGCAGCGCGCGAGCGTGTTGTCGGCCGGCGGCGTGCCGATCGTCACGAAGACCAGCACCGAGTTGAAGAACGAGTTGAAGAAGGTCCACTCGCCCACGTGCGTCGACGTGAGCGCGCCGCCCGACGTCTCGGCGATCTGGATGACGCCGGCCGCGCCCGCGATAATGAGCACCAGCTGCAGGTAGCACAGCGCCGCGAGCTGCCGCACGGGAGACAGCAGCGGGTGGCAGCGCGCCAGCACCGCCTTGAGGTCCACGTAGCACTTGACGAAGCGCAGCGGGTACACGAAGCGCCAGTAGCTCGCGTCGTACCACAGCGTGCTGTCACCACAGGGATGAAAGAGAGAGAGAGAGAGAAAGAGAGAGCAGTGAGATACTCGCGAGCTGCTGACAGACGGACTGAACCAAACGCCGCATGCATCCGAGAACGCTGCGCAACGAACTGATAGGGTACGAAGAAGGACGTAGGGATCACGGGCAGCACGGCGGCGATCGTCGCGAGTCCCCAAAGCGAGAGCGCAAAGTCCACGCGGTGGCTAGCCAACAGCAGCCCGCGCAAGGCAAAGTCCACGGCAAAGCACAACGCGCAGGCGAGCTCGAGCACCCAGAGCCAGTGCGGGAGCTGCCGGCGGCGAGGTCGCGAGTGAGTTTGAGTCGGCTGCGCGCCTCACGGGTCCTCGCACACCACGTACCATGTTGACCGGGATGTACGTGTTGGCGATGTATGCGCCGGCGAACACGAGCGACACGATCGCCACGAGCACGTCCACGGCGGCGCCGAACGCGCTGTGGTCCAGGAAGCTGCGCGCGCGGCACGAGCGGCTTAGCCAACAGTCCCACAGCCACGCGGAGCAGCGCGGAACGGTCGGAGCCCTACCGACTGATGCGGTCGAGGTGGAAGCGCCTGTCGCCGTCCGTGAGTGTCCATGCGTGCGCGTTGGGCGTCCCGCTCTGGGGATCTGGCGCGCGTGCCGTCTATTAGACGGGCGGATCCGCGAGCAGGCGAGCGCTCCATCGAGGCGGACGCACCATTCAGGTCTCCGAGCTGGTGGTAGTCGCGGTGCGGAGACCGCGGGTGCGGACCCATCAAGTGCTTGAGCTGCTTGACCTGCGCAGCAGCGGTCCACGAGGAAAAGCTGCAGTTAGTGGCGATCCGCCGCCGCCCAGTGCGCGCGCGACTCACCGGCGAGATGCTGCCGTAGCCCGCGTGCACACGCGCGGCCGTCGTCGGGCTCAGGTGCTGGCGCTCCATGCTGCCTGCCTGCCTGCCTGCCTGCCTGCCTGTCGCGTCGGCGGCTGGTCGGTCGATCGGCCGGTTGGTTGATCTCTCGGTCTCGGCGCAATGGCGGAAGCTGAAGCGGCGCGGGTTGACTCTTGAATATCTTCGCAGAGGCGTCGACGAGAGCGATCGGCGCTGTGATTGGCGGTTCGAGGCAGCCACTATCCTTCGACTTGTGGGCGAGGAGTAAACCGGCGCGAGGATCGGTCCCGAGCACCTACCGAAACCGCTTTCTTGTAAGCCTCGACGAATCAGAACTCGGGGCCTTTACCTGAAGAATCAGACTTCCCACCGGAGTGGGAGGCACGCGGTCTGACTCTCTTGACTTTTCAGCTGTCGTCGTTCCGACGCGACGGTCGCCGGTCAGTCGCATTGCCAGATCGGTCGATCCGCCGACCGACCACCGGTCCGTCGTCCGCCCGGCGCGCCGCCGCCGCCGCCGCCGCCGCCGCCATGGCTCCGAGCATGGGCAGCTCGTCCATGGAGGTGTTCCTCATCGTCATGGCCGTGCTCGTGCTCATGCTGCTCATGGGCGGCCTCTACCTGCTGCGCGACCGCGCCAACCTGCGCGGAGATCCCGGCGCCAGCTCCTTCCTCGCGCGGTACGCGGCCGCAAGCTCGAACCCTCTCGCCGCCTCCGGTTCTCGCTGCCTCCGCCTCTCTCGCTGACGCTTGCTCGCTCGCGCTCCTCCTCCTCGCCTCCCCGCCGCTGCAGCATCCTGCTGGCCGAGAACGAGGGTCTCACGCGGCTCGACCTTGAGCGCAAGTACGTCTGTGCGGTCGCCATCCGCCTCCCTCTCCTCCGCACTGACGACCGAATGACTGACTGACCGGCCGACGCACCCACCGCCTGGCGTGCGCTGTCCCGCTGCAGTGTCGCGGCCGAGGAGCGCTGGCGCTGCCCCGTGTGCGAGTTCAGCAACGCGCTCGACCGGCCCTCATGCGTGCTCTGCGGCACGAAGCGCAGCGAGACCGCGCGCCGCGGTGCGTCTACCGCTGGTCGTTCTCCAAATCCGCCGCCCGGAGCTGACCCTCGCTTCACGTCGCCTCGTCTCTCCTCGCCTCGGCCGGCAGACTCGCAGGTGCAGGACCTCGAGGAGCTGCGGCTCAAGCGCTCCATGCACCGGCTCAGCAGCGCGTCGCTGCCCGCGGCCGCAGTCACGACCAGCGGCCCGCGCCTGAGCTCGCTCAATCCGCGCCAGCGCTACGCTCGGTGCGTCTTCTTGCTTTTTTTGCCTCCCTTTCATACTCCCCTCCGCCCGCCCTAACGCTCTCTCACTCTCTCTCTCTTTCTCCAGCAAGCGCCACGAGTGGGTGCGCCGCGTCGGCGCAGACGGCTCGGCGCAGTGGACGCGTGTGGCCGCCGGCGCATCCGCCGGTAGCACCACATCCGTCGGCCGCGAGTCCATCGGGTTCGTGATCACGGCCGCGCCGCTGCCGGCCGCGTCGCCGCCGCTGCGCGCGCTGTCTCCGCTAGACGACTCGACCGTCACGCTGCCACTGCCGGCGTCGGCATCGCCGTCGTCGCCGTCGGTGCTGCGCGCGCTCGGCGGGCGGCTGACGTTCGCCGAGTCGTCGCGCGCTGACGCGGCGGCCGCGACGCTGGCCGGCTACCGGCTGCCGGCGGCCGAGCTGGAGCTGATCGCGCACGTGGCGCAGCTGCCGTTCCCGCGCAAGTACGCGTGGTTCTTGGAGCGCATGGCGCGGCTGCTCAAGTCGTGGGAGGACGGGCGCATCAAGCTGCGCGTGCACCGCGCGAACGTGCTGGTCGAGTCGATGGAGCAGATGCTGGGCATCCAGCGCGAGCATCTGCACTTCCCGCTGCGCATCGAGTTCGTCGGCGAGGTGGGCATCGACGCCGGCGGCCTGCAGCGCGAGTGGTTCTCGCTGCTCTTCTCGCAGCTGCTCGACGACTCGCTCGGGCTTTTCATGGAGTGCGGCGCGCAGCGCGCAGTGGCCATCAACCCCAACTCGGCCGAGTGCACGGCCGACCACCTGCTCTACTTCCGCGGCATCGGCCGCCTCATCGGCCGCGCGCTGCTCGAGGGCCAGACCATGCCTGCGCGGCTCTGCCTGCCGATCCTCAAGCACCTGCTCGGCGTGCCGATCTCCTTCTCGGACCTGCAGTACGTCGACCCGGAGGTCTTCCGCAGCCTCTCGTGGCTGCGCGACGTCGACGTCGACGCCGAGGCCGACGGCGACGACGGAGAGGACCCCGTGGCCGCGCTCGAGCTGACCTTCAGCGTCACGGAGCTGCGCGACGACGGCCGCGCGCGCACGGTGGACCTGGTGCCCTGCGGCCGCGACCGGCTCGTCACGCGCGCCAACAAGCTCGAGTTCCTGCACCTCAAGCTGCGCTACCTCGTGCTCGACCGGTACGCCGAGCAGCTGCAGGCGCTCTCGCTCGGGCTCTTCGAGGTCGTGCCGCAGGAGTCGCTCATGGTCTTCGACTACCAGGAGCTCGAGCTCGTGCTCTGCGGCCTGCCCGAGATCGACCTGGCCGACTGGCGCCGCCACACGACCGTGCAGCCCGCGGGCTTCGCCGACGCGCCCGTCGTCGCCTGGTTCTGGGCCGCGCTCGCCGCGCTCGAGGAGGACGAGCGCGCGCGCCTGCTGCAGTTCTGCACCGGCTCGTCGCGCGTGCCCGTGCAGGGCTTCCGCGCGCTCACGAGCTACGACGGCCGCATCTGCCCCTTCACACTGCGCCCGCTGCCGGGCCAGACGCGCGGCTTCCCGCGCGTGCACACGTGCTTCAACCGCGTCGAGCTGCCGCAGTACGAGACGCGCCGCGAGCTCGAGGACGCGCTGCGCGCCATGCTCGCCATGGAGTGCACCGAGTTCAGCGAAGAGTGAGCGAGCGCCTAACTTATTACTAGCCGTTATCGGCCCCGCTCGTGGGGCCAAGCCGAAGCAGCGAGCAATGCCAGCGACTGCTGGCGATCTGCATGCCGCCTGGCCGTGACCAGGCGCGCGCGGACACAAGCGATCGCGCGCAAAGGCGTCCGTTGCTAGCATCCATGTCCCTGTCGCGCCATACCCGCATGGCGGTTTTGTGAACGCGGTGCACGCTTCTCGGTAGTTGCGGGGGATTGTCGGGTCGAGCGGCGTACAGTCGCAGCGGCGCGTCGAGGAGCTGCGGCTGCCAAGGGCGGCAGCAGGTCCTCTTTAGCTCCTTGGAGGCGCTCGCGGACAGGTCCGGAAACGGCAGTAATCCACGTCCGCAGTGACTAGCGGCGTCGGCAGCCCCCTGCCCAGTCTCGAGCGTCCTGGGATGCTCTTGACAAGGTCGGGGAGAGGATCTTCAGGGCCTTCGTGCTGCGTTGCGACCGACAACTTGCAGAGTGATCCTTCGCGATGGAGTCGCGGAGGCCAGTCGATCCGCGACCGACGGAGACGGCGGCGCAAGCTCGTGGACAGTGATATCGACGCGGCGGTCGGTGGGAACGAGCAGCCTTCGACCGCGGCGGACGGACATGTAGGAGTAGTTCTTTCAAATGGTATAAATCACCGAGCCTGTGTCGGCCCCCGCATCTGCCTGCCAAGAGCGATCAACTAGCCATGGACACACCGAATCGGCGCTACACGCTTCGTCGCTTGCCTACTTACTCACCCACTGCGCTCAGCTCTGCATCTGCAACATCTCGAACCACTGGCGCAGCGAGTCGGCCAGGATCTCGGGCAGTAGCGCCGACGCCGGCAGCAGCACGTAGTACGGGAACGGGTAGTTCTCCAGGTACGGCGTCATCTCGACCCGCCCGCCCACGAATGTCACGCTCTTGGTCTCGAGGATGGACGTGGCGCTCGCGCCAGCCGCCGCGTCCCTGCCGGCCGCCTGGTCCACGATGAGCAGCACGATGAGCTGCTGGCGCTCCAGCGCCGTCTCGATGAGCTTGCGGATGCGTACACGACCGTCCGAGTCAAAGCGGCCGTCCGAGATGAGGAACACGATCTGCGTGAACTCGACCGCGCTGCCCGCCGCGCCGGACGACAGCTTGGCCGTCTCGAGAACCTGCAGCAGCGCGTCCAGCGTCTGCACCATGTGCGTCTTCTTCTGCCGGAAGCCGAACTGCGCGATCACGCGGCCTCCCGCGTCGTCCGTGAACGGAGCGTCGAACGCGTGCAGCAGCTCCAGGCGCTCGCCAAACTTTGCGATCGCCAGCTCGCCCACCTCGAGCTGCGTCATCCCGCGGCAGAGCGTGGCCATGGCCTCGAGTGCCAGGCGACCCGCGTGGTTGTCCGCCATCGACTCTGAGTCGTCGATGGCAACCATGACCTGGTACTGACGCTTGGACGGCCGCGTGCGCCGCATCCAGATCTTGTCCTTGCGGAACTGACTCGCGATGTACGGGATCACCTTGCGCATGTTGATTCGCTTGCCCGACCGGAAGTCACCCTCCAGCTTGGCGCGCAACATCGGCTCCAGCACCAAGCGCAGCTGCTCGCACAGCCGCTGCGCCGCCGCCGCCGTCAGCGCCGAGTACTTGCCCCACAGCTCGGCGCCGCGTTGCGCCGCGTCGCCGTCTTGCGACCACGCTGCAATGAACGCGTCCAGCTCGTCGCGCAGACCCGCGATCTCCTCGGACGACAGCAGCTGTGCGTCCCGAGCGACGTCATCCTCCCTCTCGTCTTCTTCTCTCAACTGCGGCTTGCTCGTCAGATCCAACTCACGGATGCGCGACGGGAGGGCGTCCTCTTCCTCCTCAGCAAGGCTCTCCGCCTCGCCCATCGCCTCGTCCTTCTCGTCCTCGACAACCTCGGAAGGGGGGTCAACGACGTCTGGATGCGGCTGGCTCGCCTTCTCCTCGCGCTTCACGCGATCCTCGCGCTCCGCGTTGGTCGTTTCCTGGGGTCGCTCGCCTTCCGGCTTCTCGTGCTCTTCGTCCACGTCCATCGCCGCGGCTCCAGTCGCGTCCTCCTCCTGCTTCTCCTCGCGCTGGTCATTCTCTTCGTCCTTCTCCTCCTCCGCATTTGCCTGGTTCATGACCTGGTTTTCATCTGCCGGAGCCAGCGCGTGTTCAACATCCTCCATATCCTCGTCATCATCGTCGACATGCTCGGCCGCCGTCATCTCCGCCGCGTAGTCGTCGTCCGACTTGCTATTCGACTGCTTCTCCTCCTCTTCGGTGGACCGCTCGATCATCTCCACACGCCTGCGCCAGTGCTCCTGCGCGTTGACAGGGTTCCGGTACGGGTTCGGCTCGTTCCGATCGCGGCGCTTCTCTTGCTGGTGAGACTGCTGCTTGTCCTCGTTGTCACCAGGCGCGACATCCGACTGGCGTCGCCAGTCCTGCCTCTCGTCCGAATTGTCACGACTTTGCTGCGTAGCGCGGCTGCTGCTGCTCTCGTCTTGGTCGCGAGCGCTATCATCGCGCGTGTCGACGTCCTTCATCGAGTCTTCCTCCTTTGCGTCCTCCTCGTCCGCCTCCAGCTCGTCCTTGCCATCCTTGGACTGCGTACCCGCAACCGCACTCGACGGCGCGCTCTGGTCGTCGTTCGCATCCTCCTCCTGCGCTTGCTCGACGTTCTCTTCTGCTTCTTCCTCTGCAGCCTCCGGCTCATCTTCCAAGCCGCCTCCACCCATTGGAACCGCGTTCTCAAGAGGTTCCTCCTCTTCTTCCTTGTCCTCCATCTCTTCGTCATCCTTCTCGTGCTCGCCGTTGGCCTCATCGCCGCCATCTGCGCCGTCCTCACCACCTTCCTCTTCAGCAGGGTCGTCCATACCATCGTCTGAGCCAGGGTCGTTACCATCGCCGTCTTGCGCGTCGTCGCCGTCAAGTTGCATGTCATCCGGCAAATCACCGCTGTCATCGTCATCGGCTTTCTCTTCTTCCTGGCCGTCCTCGCGACTCATTGGGTCGATCTCGTGGTTTTCCTCGTACTTGTCTTCAAAGTCATCATTGACATCCTCTTTGTTCTCGTCGTTGTCATCATCGTCATCTCCCCCGTCGTCGTCATCGGCGTCGCCGCCCGCATCATCCTTCGCTTGCTCTGGCTGCTTGGCCGGCGCCTTATCAGGCTCGTCCTTCTTGTCCTCCTTCTTGTCCTCCTCATCGTCTCCATCTTTCCCGCGGATCTCGTCTTCGATCGGCTCACTTCCCTCCACCTTGGACTCCTCCTCGAACTTCTCCTTGTCCTTGTCAATCTTATCCTCGTCATCGTCAGAGTCCTCACCCCACATCTTCTCGTCGACCACGTTTTCGTCGTCTTGGTTGAACTCGCCCATTTCTCGATCGAGTTCCTCCTCCTCCTCCTCGTTCTTATCGTCATCATCGTCCTTCTCGTCGTCCGGAACGTCTTGCATGGTGCCCTCGAAGTCGTTCTGCATCTCCATACCCGTGTCGTCTGGCTTGTCATCACTCTTCTCCTGCTCTTGCTGCTCCTCACCTTGTAGCCCCAGCAGCTGCTCCTCATCTTCGATCTCGTGGCTCACGTCCTTCTTCCCCTCACCTTCACCCATGCCAGTACCATCGACGTCATCCGTGAACTGCATCTTGCCGTCGCCACCACCCTCGCCATTCTCTTCCTTCTTGTCGTCTGAGCGACAGAAGCCGTGCTGAAACAGGTTACGGAAGATTCGGACCAAAACGAAGTCGAGCTTCATCACGCTCTTGTGCGCCACCAAATAGTCCACCAGAAGCTGCCGGCTGATGTCGCGAATGTCCTGCAAGCTGGACTCAAAGAGCTCGAGCAGCGCCAGCGAGCTGGTAAACACGCGGCGCCAATGCTCACCGCCACGCTCAACCATTGCCGTGTACTGCCGTGCCACCACGTTCAGCACTGAGACGAGCTGCGACGACACCTGGTTCAGTCTCGCTTGCTTAACAGCCGCATTCAGCTCGCTCAACTGCTCGCGAAGCGATCGCTGGTGCTGATGAATGGAGCCATCGTCGTCCTCCATCTTCATTGCCACGTCTGGCTCGTCGCGCTGCGATGCCTTCGTCAGGTCCTGGATCGACACGAGCACCGTCTCGACCAGCTTGTCGTAGCTTTGGATAAACTCATCGAGCGTAGCGCTCGCGACCGACTCCTCACTGCTGGAATGCGTTGTCTTCGGCCAATGGAGTTGACACTTCTGAGCCAAAGTGTCATCCACCGACACTACCTCCGCACATGTCGCCAGCACAGCCTCAAAGCACGAGCTCGATGGACCGACAGAAGTGAACTCTGCTGCGATCGATTTGAGGAGCGTGTGTACTCTGACCAAACTCTTCGAGTTGGCAGCGAGCACGTCCACGCCCGCCAGTGGCATTAGCGACGACAACTCGGCAGGAGCGGCGGCCACGACAGCTGGAGACACACCGTACACACGTCGAGATGCATGTGCGAACGCCATCAGCGACGCATCGCCAGCATCTACATCGTCCTTCGAGTCTCCGGCAGGCTGCGCGCTGCGCGCTGGGATGCCAGGCGCGCCAAGCGAGCGGCGGAGGCCAATTGAGCTTTGAGCCAGCGACGTCGCAATGCTCTGGTAGCTCTCGAACACACTGCTCATCATCGTCTGGATCAGCACACGCGAAGCAGCAGTCTCTTGGTCTCTACGTCCCGACTCGAGCAAACTCCATACTACTGCCTCTAGCTCGCAAAGTGGACCACGGAGCGCTGTCACCGCCGCTGCTTGATGCGTCTGCCAGTCTCGAACGCGATTCAAATCCATATCTTGCGCACTGGCGTAGTCCTTGCTGAAGGACTTTAGCCGCTCTAGCGTGTTCAGGCAGTCCGCAAGCTGTTCGTGGTGAAGTGACGTCGCATGCAGGACCTGACGTTGCTGCAGCATCGTGAAGAGCATGTTCTCCGCGTAGCCGCTCATGCGGTCGACCTCGCTCGTCGACAAGTCGTGCGAGAAGTTGGTGATTGCGCTGAACCGCAGAGCGCCAAGCTGGCCGATGAATCGGTAGTAGTAGCCGTCGGCTCGCTCCCACAACCACATCAGTGAATCCTTCGGATGCTCTTGGTTCACCTCCACAGTATGCTTCTTTGCTCTTCCTCTGCCGGTCTTACGCGCCTTGGACGAAGAAGTGAACTTTGCTCCAGGAAGAAGCGCCTCGAGTTGGTCAAGCTGGATGCAATTCTCAACGTCTGGCACGTCCAATTCGAATAGCCGCTCCATCTGCTGCAACTGACCCGGGAGATGCATCCGATGGTACGTCATCCCTTGGTCCTTCATTTCGCCCAGTAAGTCGACCAGAGCTTTCTTCTTCGCACCTTTCGGCAGGTTCTCGGCCTTCTGCAGCATATCCATCCGGTAGAAAATCGATTCGCACAGGTCCTCGCACACCAGGCGTGGCTCCTGGCGCGACCCCACCTGCTTCGCCGATAGAATCTTCGTCCGAGTGAACTTGGCAATACGCTTGGCCAGCATTGGTAGCTTCGACAGAAACTGCGATTGGTTTGACAGCGTGGCGTCGGACACCACAGCCTCGTTTGCAGACAACGCATTGGACGGAGAGCGCGTCAATACAATCGGCTCGCTGGCCCTTGCGTTGTCTTCTTCGACGACTCGTTGCTTTGGGATCTTCTTGACATCCGACTCGACCTCGAGCCCCTCATCAGCATCCTTGTCATCACCCTGTTTAGGCTCATAAACCGCCACGACGGCATCGTTCAGGCCGGACAGCTCGGTGCGCGTGGCATGGATTCCGGCGTAGCCTCCTTCCTTGCTGATGCTGCTGTCTGTCGACGAATCAATCACCGTTTGCATCGACGCGTTGAGCACAGTATCGTAGTCGCGCACAAATTTCATGAGCTTGCGATGCGACTTCTCAGCCGACTCGGCGAGGGAGTAATATGTCTGCTCATCCCACCGTGCAATCTTGACGAACTCGAGCAGCTTTCGCTGGATCGGAGCCTTCAACCCGCTCCACTGCCGCCCGAGGAACCCGAGATGCTGCGCGTAATACCGATACAGGTGGAACAACATGTTCGCCAGGGCATAGCGAGACTGAGAGCAACTCGAGCTGTCTCGAGGCGCATTCCAGAATTCCATAAAGAACTGAGCGCAGAACGAGTACAGGATCAGCAAACGCGTCTCATACTGTCCCAGCGGACACGACCGGAGGTACTCGTCGAGGGTTCCGAACAATTGCTTGAGCCAGCTCTCCCGCTTTTCAGCATCCTCCTTGGTCACGGTCGTCCTCACGTCAAACAGCCACCCCGACAAGTCGTTCAGCTCCAGCCACAACAAATCAGCAGGCAGCGTGGCACTGCGCTCCAACAGTAGCCGCTGCCGCTTTCCACTCACTCTCAAGATCTCGTCCGTAGTCATGTCGTGTTCAAACTCTCCGGTCAAAAGAGAGTAGAGGTTCAGCCATGACTTGTGTGCAGACACCTGGTGCTGTCGTTCCTTGACGTGGAGCAGGTGTGGCCACGAGTACAATTCCAGCTTTCGCCACCGCGTCACCAGCGCTGACAACGCACCTAGCTCGGTCGCAATCGAGTAATTCCGTGCAGCATACGCCTCCCATTCTTGCGCCTTCCGCAAGAGTAACTCCACACCCGTCAGCGTCCGTGCCAACGGCGAGCTGATCTCGAAGTTGCGAATGCGATCCGAAATCAACACCAATTGCTGGAGGATAGCGTGGTCTGGCCAGAGAGCAAGAAGTGACTGGAGCTTGACCATTAGGCGCTGCAGCGGCTCGTTCACGAGGACGACCTCTTTCACGAATGGGTCGCGGTGGAAGTCGATGTTGCTGACGTAGTCGCTGCTCAGCGACTGGATCGACGGTGGCGCGGCCGAACTGGCGTTTCGGTACCCGATGCGAGACTGCACCAGTGACGCTGCGAAGATCCCAGACGAAACGATCGCACTCTCGACAGCAACGTTCGAGAGCGCGTTGATCGTCTGATGCATCGTGCTCGCGAGCGAAAATGCCTTCGCAAACGCATGCACGATATCTGACCTCGAGACTTGAACCTTCGAGTTGGCGCTTGCAGCAAAGAGCTTGATATGCGCCAGGCACAAACGCTGCATCATTTTGTCGGATATGATGATGTCTCCGGTGCTGACGGAATTCATGACGGCATCAGTGCTAGCTCCAGTCAGCGCTTGGTCTCCAGCCAAAAATGCACTGAAGTCACTCGTGTGATAGTCAGGGAACTGTTGCCGGAACTCCTCTTCCTCCAGCTGCTCCTCTGTCTCGAACTCGACGTTGCGCACCTTGTACTTGAACATCTCTTCCTCTTCTTTGCGCCGCTGCTCTTCCTTCTCTTTCTGCTCCTGCCACTTGCCCAGGAACAGATCAAACAATGCCTTGACGCACACAAAAGCGTCTTCCATCGGCGAAGTAGGGGAATTTGTGAGCGCCATCATTGAATCGCCCAGCTCAGCGCGGAACATCAGCTCGAGGCGAGCCAGCGCCACATTGAGCAAAGCAGTTTCGCCCCTGCGGCGATTGTGTGCCCCGCCAAACACCACAGACGAAGCAGTCGACCCAATTGTGTCCAGCATCAACTGGATCTCGCGCCACGTGGCTGCTGCTCCATGTAGCGTGAGCTCCTCCAGGGGAACAGGCGCCGATGGAAACTGGACGAGTGAGAGGACGAGGTCTTTCTTGTGCGACTCTTGAACCGAGCGGCTCTGGAGATCTCGAAACAGGGACCAGATCATCATCGCAATACCTTCTTTGACCGCATAGATTGCAGCCACGACAGGCTCGATGACGTCGCGGAAGGAATTCGCGTACTTGAGAGTCAGCTGGGTCGTGAAGTTGTCGGACGCCTGCTGGAACAAGTGAAGCTCGCGCAGAAGGTCACGGAGCTTTGGGGCACTCTTCCCAGTCGAGCGGCTCGCGCTCAACAGGGCCAGCATCTTGCTGTTCGGCATGACGGTGTTGTGGAATCGCCGCAGATCACGGAAGAGCTCTCCGTACGCTGATATCGGCACTGGTTGAACCTGCTTCGCCGACTTGAAGTCGTGCTCGTTCGCACTTCCTGGGAGATGGTATCGCTGGATTGCATTTGCAGACACTTCAGCGATGCTCTTCGAAAGTGTGGAGAGCTCGAGAGCTCGCTCTGTGCACCAGTCCGGTGATCGAGATGGAAGAGGGTTCACTCGGCTCATGGCAACTTCGACGGCATCTTCCATTGTCAGTTCCCCCAGCCGGTTGTACAGGACCTCTTTCTTGACAAGCGGCTTCGTGGCAGGATCAACCGGAGACTGTGGCTGCACAAGCGTGAATCGCCACAACCCCAAAAGCAACAGTGTCTCGCCGAACACATTCGAAGAATTGCCGTCAAAGCCTCCTGGTGAAACCTCTCCTGAAAAGAGTGTCAAGAGAGGTGCCACAAACTCGTCGACCGAGTGTACAACCATCGCGTCACTTGACGCCCGTAGCAGTGCGAGCAGCTGGTTCTTCTCTTGCTTATCAAGTGGCGAGACTTCCTGAACTTGGAGGAGCATCGCCTTGACTTTGTCCCACGTGGCGAGCTCGAAAGTAGATTTGAACGGCACGATAGTAGCGATGAAGAGCTCTTTCAAGAACACTTCAGTCGCAGAGCTGACGTTTTTGACATCAGTGTCAACTTCAGTAGCAAAGTGTTCCATCAACTTCTCCAAGCGAACAGAGCGCACTTGAGTCTCCACCGTCGCGCATGTAGAGTCTTCAAGATCCACTTCCGCGATGCACTTCATGACGACTGCGCTTTCCACCGCTTGGAATAGGCGTGGGTAGCCGCCAGCAACGTACGCGTGTTCTTCCTCCTCCTTTGAAGGAGCCTTGCGAGGCTTCGATCCCTTGCGCAGTTTCCGCTGGGTGTCAAAGATCTCCATTTCAATCACGTCAACGTGGTTGAAACTGTTGTTCCGCAAGAATCGGTGGAATCCGAAGAGGATGCTGTTGAGGTGTGTCTTCACCAGGCTCATGAAGCGCTGGAGCTCTTCGCACAGGTCAACAGCCAGCTGGCCGTCCGCAGCAAGGAAGTTGTGCCCGCACCACACCAAATCTTGGTACGCGAAGTAGCTGGACGGGTCACGAAGCCCAACGCGGAGGTATCCAGCCACGAGCAGTTCGAGCGACGACAGGATACGTGAAATCTCTTCGACGAACGCTGTGTCCGAGCCATCATGCTTGTGGAGCTCGTACATGTTGTGCAGATGAAGCAGCTGACCGATCAAGGCGATCTCTTGACGGGCGAGCGAGTGCTCCACAAGCGGACTGAGGTGGAAACTGACGAGCTGCTCAACAAGCTGGGCACTCTCTTTCATGTCGAACAGCAGGATTGGCGCGTCTTTGCCGATGCGACTGTCTTCTTCGCTCAGGAACTCGACGAAGCTCTGACCGTTGTCCTCAATCTCGCTCAAGTACAGCGTTTGCTTTGAGATAATGGATGTCATCTCTTCTTGCTGCTCCTGGAGTTTGCTCAGGAGAACACTCGGGAGCTTATAAAGCTCTTCTGCAATCATCTTCGGGCTCTTCTCACCGGCGGGTGATGACTTGGACTTCAGTTGCTCTTGCGTGAGATACGAAAACGCACACAATGCCTGTAGTACTTCCTTCCTTGCATCTGCATTGACGAAAAACAGCGACGAGATATCCAGTTTCCCGCTCTTGATCGCTGCCTCCATCGACGTAACTCCACCGAACAGCAGCGCAAGCACGTCAACGTGGCCACCGTCGTTGTTTCCACCAAAATCCGATGCCGAGCCGCGGAATAATCTGCTCGCCTGCATGAACGTCTGAGACAGCCTCTCCAACATCGCGTGTGCCTGCCACAAATCCGCGCTGCGAGGCAGCAAAGCGTGCCCTCCATTCTTCCACAACACGCTCTTGCCGATTGAGCCCCCGATCGCCGCAGTCACACTGACAGTAATACGCTCCATCATGTCGCCAACCAAGAGCCACTCGATCCTCCATGGCATTGCTTCTAGCGCATTCTTCTTCAGGTCGGAATCCAAGCGGAGCAGAGCCTTACGAACCCACTGCCAGTGGATCAAGAAGCGCATCCAGTCCAGTGACGCTCCATGGAGCTGCACAGAAAATTCAAACCGGTCACGAAGCATCGTCTTCACGGCGCTCATTGTCGAATCGGAGACTGACACTTCGTGGTGGCACAAGAACGACTGCAAGAAGCTGTCGCATGCTTCCAGGAAAGGATAAATCAGCACAATAACATCGTTCTCCACCTCCGTCCTGTCGAAGTGGTGCTTGCTGATGGCGTACGACTGCTGCAGCACCGAAAAACTCGACCAGTCCTGTCTTGTTGCCGAACTTGATCGTCGATTCCGCGAAGCCACAAGGTGGTCAATGTGGTGGTATTGCTCCACTTCGATAAACCGCAGCCACCCAATGCCATCCAGCAACTCAAGCCGATTCTGGCTGTCAACAATTGACGCCCACACCGTGTCAAGCTCGGGCTTCTTGTCTGGACTTCGCACCGCCTCCGCTGAGATCTTAGCTTGCAGGCGAGAAAACTCGGCAAAGTTCGCGAGGAGGTACATCGGGATCGTTGTCACGCAGTCGTCAGGAATCAACTTCGTCAGCATCTTCGCGTCTTGCCTCATTTGAGCGGAAATCGTCGTGTACATATCACTTTTCAAAATCGACTGAAGGAATCGAATCAGCAACGCCGACGTGCGTTGCATTTGGCTGTGGGTCTTGACACGCTCCATCAATTTCTCGACTGCAAACAGCAATCGCCCTTCAGTCATGAGTCCATTGCCAATTCCATCGCACGTCACGACAGACTGCACCACTCGGCGCAACGCGAACGGTGCGACAGTCACAGCAACGCGCAGATTGCCGTCCAAGCCCGTGCCGAAGTCAGCTGAAAGCAAGTGCGACCGAGCTTCCTTCAGTACTTTCGCCAGACTTGCTGTCTCCGGTTGATCCGAGCGCAGGGTCAACAGTTTCAGCCACTCCTTCAGAGTCAGCGACGGAGACGACGATAGGTTGCCTACAAAGTCGTCAGCTAGTCCATCGAGCAACACATCTGCGTCTTCCGATTCTTGAGACGGAGTCGCGAAAAGCAAGCCCACCAAATACTCCGCGTATTCCAGATCGCGGGATAGCTCAGCGACCTCGGGGCTTTGGCAGAGCTCGAACACAGACGACCGTGTCGACAGCATGCGCTGCTTGAATGGGCTCTCTTTCGAGTGGATCAGCGCTGATTCAAACGTTTGGAGAGCGTCGTCTTGCAATCCCAGCTCAACCAACAGATGCTCGCCGTAGATGCGTTGGAAGGCGCCGCCTATCGCCTGCAATGGTGCGACACCCCGCTCCATTTCCGCGGCTGCCAGAAGCGACCAGTTCTCAAGATGCCGTCGATTCACTCGAACAGCGGTAGAAGCTGCCATTCTGCCCGACAACTTCGCAACGACATTGCTGTGAATTTGCTGGAACGCTTGACTCAGAGCACGACCAGGGATCCCAGCAGCAAGTGACATGCGGACAGCGTCCATCTTCTGGGTTTCGCTACCCAGCAATGCGATCTCAATGCACCGATTTCGCATGGCGCGCGACACCTCTCCAAACTGCGAGTCCATCGCCAAGAAGAGCCGGAAGTTCGGATGCGGCTTCACGACGCGAAGCTTGCCGTTGATGACACCACACTCGTTGATCAATAGCTCACCACCGGTCTCCATGAGCGAGTTGAGGCGATCAAGCACTGAGGAGCTGCAGAAGTTGACGTTGTCCAGCAGGATCCACTCGCCCTTTTCCATGGCATGGATGAGCGTCCCATCGACCCATTCGAAGCGGCTTGCTATCGAGTTCGACTTGCTCAGCTGTACGACGGAGTCGATCTCCTTCTCGAAGTCGTCCATTTGGCGTTCGTGACCTGGCGTCGCGGCGCGCTTCATCGTTCGCACCAAGTTCCTCATTAAGTCAACAGCGACTTCATCCACCTCGCTCTTTGACGCCTTGCTGGATCCACCTTCACTCGCGTAGTTCTCCCGCTTCGCAAGTGCCCACCAGGTTGTGCTCAGTTGCGCTGCTACTTTGATCGATCCCGCAGAAGGCGTCGCACGGGATGAAGTCAGTGCGCCTTGGAGCATCAACTGACGCAGGATATCTTCATAAAATGGCTGAATCTTGGTCTTGATCTCGCGCAATTTCCGCCCCAGATCAACTTGCTCAAAGCACCCAAGGAGCTCAGTCGCGTCAGTACCAGCGCTCATTCCCAGTTCATGCAAAGAGTTTCCGGTCAGCGCAGCCAAGAGCCGAACAGAAGACGTCTTCCCCGAGGCAGGAGGGCCAACTAGCAATGCCGGCCATCCCATGTTCACACACTGCGCAAGAGACTCCATCGAGTCAAGCAAAAAGCTGAACACGGGGGGTGCCACGCGGTTAACCTGAAGCGCCTGTCGCCGTTGTAGAGAGGCGTTGCCCACTTGGATCTGGTCTGATGACAGTCGCAACGTCACGTATTTCAGCTCAGCAGGAGGGATACCAAAAAACTCCTCAAACCGCTGAGAAATCATGTCGCGATCGCGTGAAGATCTCATCCGCTTGACGTAGATGAAGTTCACGTAGTAGCTGAGTGCGTGCAGCTGCTGCTTGGTACTCGACGCTGCCGAGTACTCGTGTTGCTTTAGCAAATCGCAAAACCGAAAGACGTCGCGAAGGTTGAACTCCCACGGGCTACCCATGCGGCCGTAGCGGCACGCTACCATTGTGTCGTGGTGCACCGCGCTGTTAAACGCGATCATCCGCTCCAGCAGACTGGCATGCACACCTGGGCTATGCGGAATAATCTCCATCGCATGGAGAGACGGGTAAACCGAAGACGCAATGTGGATCAAATCTTGCTCGTGGAGAGTCTCAACAAACACGCGCGTAAAACGGTTGAGAAACGACTTGGGCAAGCCTTTGCGTCCGCCGCCTTGGCGCAGCGGGTTTTGAGCGGCAAACACGCGAAACGAGCTCGGGCACTCAAACTCGCGGTCGAGTTCTGGAATGTACACTGTGCCACGGTGGTCCAAGCACGAGTTCAGGCCCTCAAGAACCGACTGGGACGCCAGGTTCAACTCATCAAGTAGCACCCAGTCACCTGCCTTCAGTGCACGCAAAAAGACGCCATCGCACCACTCGAACATGCCGCTCGTGTCGTCCTTGTCGTCGCCGGAAGCCGCTGGCAAATCCGATCCGAACAGATCCGAAATGTCAGTCTGCTCGGACAGGTTGATCCGGACAAGGCGATGCCGAGACGCCGCAGCCAACGCGCTAATCAGGCTGGTTTTCCCGACACCAGGCGAGCCTTCAAGAATGATCGGGCGGTTTACTTGCATCGCACGCAAGACGCGGTATAAATTCGACATTGTCGTCGGCGCCTTGAGCGAGAAGGTTGACTTCTCTTGAGCTGGCACTGAGCCTCGAGGGATCGAAAATGGTCCAATGCCGAACAAACCCGAGCCGTTGCTGCCATTCAGGTCATGAATATTGCCTCCCGCGTCAACGTGGTTCGTTGGCGCCAACGACGCAATCACCGCTGCCTTGCCTCCGCGTTCGTCGTCCTGAACAAGCCCAAGCAAGGTCTTGTACGCGTTGTCACGCGCCTTCAGTGCCGTATGAAGCGCTTTGTCGGAACCGAGTCCGAGCCCATCAAGAATTGCCAGCGCGGCGCCTTGAACGAACGCTGTCCATGACCCAACCGACGGTTCCGTCGATTCGTTCCGAGAGACAGATATGATGAAGTTGATCCAACTCAAAATGTCACGGAGTGTCACGATCCCGCATCCACCGATACCGCCATTCGCCTCGTTGAAAGTCTTCACAAAACTCAAGATAGGATCGCAGAGGAGCGCGAGCTCCGGGGCACGTCTCTCGATCGTGTCGGTGCGACGTGCAGCATGCTTGACCAGTCGATCTTGAATGATGGTTGCAATGTCTCCCAGATCGGAAATCGCTGGCACCCAGATCTCGGTGAAGCGGTTACGCAAAGCAGGAGACAGCTCACGTTTGCCAAAGTCGCCACCGGGGTTCATTGTCGCCATTACCCGCCATTTTGGATGCGCAACAATCTCCTCCACGTGATCGCCGCCCTTCTCAGCGAGTAGCAGTGTGCGCGTCGGCTCAAGCACGCTATTCAGGCGCTCGAGAACTGCATCTTCCGCAAGATTGACCTCATCGATGAGAATCAGGTCACCTTTCTTCATGGACTCAACTAGTGGGCCGTCGCTCCACTCGAAAATCGCTTGCAGGCGGCGCTTCAGGTTGTCAATCTTCTCGTGAAGCTCCCTCAGTGATTCAGGAACATCGGCGTTCTGCTGCTCAAATCCACGTCTCATACTGTCGTATTGTGCGAGTAACACATCAAGGCGCTGATCAGCGTCCATGGTGCCGCTCGACAAAGCATTGGCGTAGTCAACAAGAGCCTGGCGCAACTCCCGCTCGATTTTCTCCTTCCCTCGAACTGGACGCAGACAACCGAGGAAGTCGGATGTCTCCGTGTGCTGGTGGCAATTGATGATGTGCAGAGGCTGGTTGAAAAGGAGCGAGTAGAGCTGACAAACAGTCGTCTTGCCGCAGCCAGTTTCTCCAACTAGCAGCACGGGCTCTTCGTGTTGGAGGCATCGACCGACGAGCGCAAAAAGCCGACGAAGCGACTTGGTCACGCTGATTTTGTCCAAACCAGCGGCATTACCCTCGATCTTGTCGCTGCCTGAGTCCTCTGCCCTGTCGAGGGCGTTCTCAATGAGCTGCTGGACTCGCTCGAACTGCTCGTTCGTTCCCCAAGCAGTCTCTTCCTCCATTTCGCCGTTTTCGTTGATGACATTCGATTGCCGAGCCTTCCCGGTGTAGTACATCGCTTCCAGGTCGATAACAACGTTGCACTTCTGCTCGATAACCTGCTTGACTTGTGCCTTCTCCTCCTCCTTCCGCAGTCGCTCTGCTAACAGGCAATATCCTTCTTCGGCGAGCGCTTGCTTCGTCATGGGTCGTCGCTCCGCCCAACGAAGTAAATCACGAGTAGTGATGAACCCAGCCTTGCCCGCAAAGATTGACGACTGCTGCCGAACGAGCTGCAGTTGGCGCATGATGTCGATCAAAATCGAGCAGTACGACGGCGGAAGGGAACTACGCTCCTGGAGGATCGTCTGCAGCTCCTTCGTTCCCACTTCATCAACTTGAATCTCCAGGAATCGGTTCCGGAACGCGCGGGAAAGCACTTTGCGGCCGCCATACAACCCCGGGGGATTTTGCGTGGCAAACAGCATAAACTTCGGGTGCGGCTTCACGGTCTCTTGAGTCTCCGGTAGAAAGAGCTCACGGTTGTCGTCCAGCAATCGGTTGAGCGCCTCGAGAACTTCCGACGGCGCTAAGTTCAGCTCGTCAAGGATGATCCACCATCCGTTACGGACAGCCTCAACGAGCACACCCTCCTTGAACGACAATTTGCCGTCGGAGTCGGAGACGTAGCTGCCCAAATACTCCTGGATGTCAGTGTGTTCGTGGTTGTTGATGCGGACACACTTCTGGCCGATCCGCGCCGCCATATACGAGATCAGCGACGTCTTGCCTGCAGATGTCGGACCCTGGAGCAGAACTGGATATCGTCCGATCAACGCGGCTCGAGCCACATGCCGAAGGTTCTCTTCCACAGACTTCGTGAGCACAAACTTCCGGCGAGAGGTGACCGGGTCGGGAAGCGAGTCGTCGCGAGGATCCATGAAGTCGCCCTTGTTCACCCAATACGAGCTCACCAGTACGAACTCGTCAGCCCCGCGACTTCTTCCTGGACGAGGCGGTGCTCGCGCAAGTTCTTTCGCTTTCATCGTTTTTGCGAACGTGTTCTTGATCAGCCGCTCCATGTACTGCCTCGACTCAATCTCAAGCTGCGTGCAAAAGCTGGATCCAAATCCTTCGTACAGCGCACGCGGTAAGCCGTACCCGCGCTGGATGAGGATGCGGGTGATAAGCAGCGCTCTACTGAGCGTCCGAAGAGAGTATCGAGGCTTATGGCGGGCTCCGTCACTCAGGCGGTCTTCAGCCAACTTGCGCGACTCCAAGTAAAACTTGACAGTCTCTGCGACTGGGGCGCCGCTTATCTCCTTGAACTGCCGTTCCACGACCATCTGCAAGTCCGTCGGTGATACACACTCGTCTACGTAGATCTCCGTGAATCGGTTGCGAAGTGATGGTGGCAGATCCTTCTTGCCCACGTCAGTTGAGGGATTCATCGCACCAAAAATGCGGAAATTCGGGTGAGGTCGGATTATCTCGACGTCGCCGCGCTCTGTTAGTGAGAAAGCGCTGGTCTCGTGTTCGAGCAGCGTGCTGATTCGCTCCAGCGTATCCGACGACGCTAGATTGATCTCGTCCAGAAGAACCCAGTGACCCTCGCGCAGCGCCTTCACCAGCACGCCCTCGACGAACGAGAACGCGAAGTGTGACTCTGCCTGCTCTTTTTGCCGCTCGAACCGGTCCAGCTCAGACTCAAAAACATCCCAACGCTTCCCCAGAACGCTGGATGTGGCGCCACTGGATGCTGTCTTCGTCACTACGCCATCCCTGTTGTCGCCATCACGATGGTCACCGCCTCGAAACTTCGTCGCTGACATCTGAACGGCCTTGCGCATCCCCTTGACCATTTTCTTCCACTCCTTCCGCTCGAAAGCCATCCGAACCAAGTTGAGAAAGGAAGCGTTGCTCTTCTGAGCGAAGGAGATCGTGAACAAGTCGACAAAGCCCATGTACAGCGGCCGAGCGAGCAAGTGGATCTCCACTGGCTTGAAGCCACCAACGAGATCTGAGCTGTCGCTCTGAATGTTCAAGTTTTGGACAACGAGTTGTTGTCCCATCGATCTTGCCAGGTGCTGGATGATTGTCGTCTTGCCGCAACCGGTTTCGCCGATCAGGAGAGCCGGCTCGCATGTGTAGACAATCGCTGCAAGTCGCTCGAGTAGACGGAGAACATGCCCAGTCATAACAACAGACGAGCTTCCCACGTAGTTGTCGATCTGCTCGTGAATCGGCAGAATCGGAAGATGCACACGGCCAAGCTCAACTTCGTGTGCGTTGAAGGAGACGTGGGGCTTGTGCTGCTCCAAGCAGTAGCGGATCTTGTCCTCTTGAACATCCCAGATCGATCCAACTGCGCTGGCAGCACGGAGTCGCGTCGCCGGATCGCGAATACCAGCACAAAAAACGTCAAACGCTTCCATCAGAACTCGAAGGCGCTCGTCTTCAGTGATGTAATCGCGACTGCGGTCTTGAGCACTAGCCTCGCCGGCATAGCAAAAGGCGCAGATTCGCTTGCTCCACTTCAACAGGTCGCGCAGGCAAAAGTCGCGTCCATAGTTGCGTCTTGCCTCTTTCCACACATGCGCCATCGATGCAGAGGCAGGTATATCCGAGTCTCCGCAGATCTCCTTCCCGCAAACGACGTTGTACGTCACCATGATCTTCTGCACGACTTGTGAAGGAATCCTGTCAAAGCGCACCTGGATCACTTGCTCGATCTCCGAATCGTCCATGGACTGCATGTCAATTGACGTCCAAATGGATTCCTGGAACCCCTTCGGCATGCTGTGTTTGTGACTGGTGGTTCCAAAGATATGGAAGTTCGAGTGGGCAACTAGTCTCTCTCCTCGGCCAGGCAGCACCATCTCCCGGGTTTCCAGAAGCGGCATGAGAGCGGCAAGCACCTCAAACGGGGCTCGGTCTATGTCTTCGATCACCACCCATCGTCCCGACAAAATCGCCGTAGTGAGTGCTCCGGGCTGCCAGGTGAATTCTCCCGGAATCTCAGTGCACACGTAGGACCCCAGAAGCGTCTTGCTGTCAATCTGGTCGTCAAGATGCAGCTCGACGAGGTCCGTGTTGCCTGAGAGACGCGCAAGCTCGCGGATGACTGCCGTTTTTCCACTACCACCTGGTCCCGAGACGAGAATCGGACGCTTGAGTCCCAATGCGATCGCAATCGCCTGGAGATTTCGCTTTGTTGACGCGGTTGGAACTAACATGTCGCGTTCCGGCGCCAAACTCTCGTCCTCTGCATTTGTTGAGCGACGACGCCGCATACTCGACGGGACGATAACGCCGAAAATGTTCTTGAGTGAGGGATGGAATGGAACTGCCGCAGTTGAAGTGATCTCGCCGTCTGCGTTGCTCTTACCGGCGAAGCCAGTCATCTCGATGCGCTGCTCCTGCATGTTGATGTCGTATAGGTGCTGCTCCATCTCCAGCTGGCGCACGGCTGACTCCCTGGCGTCCTGGACGGCATCATGCTCGCTGACACCGAGGTTTTGCAGAAATTCGCGACGCTGTGCCGCCCCCAGTCGTAGGACAATGGCGGTCGCTCGCGTCGCGTGCCATCGACTGCGCGGGTCCTCCAAAAAGCAGAGCGGAAAGAACGAGGACCAATTCCACTGCTCGCTCAGGTCGTGCGGGTATAGTCGGAGGAGTCGGTGCGCAGTTGCAGCGATGCGCTGCACGCGAACGAGAGTCTTTGGGCGGCGCATGTTCTGCAGCTTCTCGACGCCGACGTACTCGAAAAAGCAGGGGGCGGACGCGAAGTATTGTTGCGCGACTGAGAAGAGCGACGGCAGCACGGTCAGCAGTGCGACGAGCGCCGCCGCCACTGCTTCATGACGCTTCAATTGGTCCGCGCACTCAGTGTAGCAATCGTCGTCTCGCTCGTACAAAGGAGTGGCCGGGTCCGTGAGTCGCACCGTCAGCTCCAGCATGAACGGCTGCAAGTGTTTGATCACATCGCCCACGAGGTCCTCGTGCGCCAGACATGCGGCCAGCGCCTGCAGCTGCGTGCGCACTGCGTCGTCCGCGTCCATGGCTTGTCCGCGCTTATTGGCGTCATCCTGGCGCAACCAGGCCGCACCAGCGAACGCGCGGGCCACCGCTGGGTGCGCCGCAACGCGCTGGTTCGCCGCGAGTAGCGTGCGCACGCCTTCCCGCAGCCGCGCGGCACTGACGCCCGCGTCCGCCGAGGTCACCATGTCCGTCACGAACGCCTCGGCCAGTTCGTGGTGTCCGCCCTGTCTCGGAGCAGCGGAAAGGAAGGTTGGTTGACCGCCGACCAAGCGTCACTTGCGGCGGTGTTTCCGCGACCATCACTCCTGTGTTTCTTCGTGATGACCATTCAACGGACCTACCGAACTGCATACACTGTTATCCAGCATGCTTTGACGACTGGCGCGGCAACTGTTTCTGCGTTTCTGTATGGTGTACTGTGGGGAGCGTGATTCATACACTATTGTGTCTTGTGCAGTAAGCTGTCTTTCAACACACTCGTGGCTGCATTCGAATCCCGTGGCGAGGAGCGCATTGCACTCGCTGGCTGGACCCGCGGTCGTCTCTCGCGGCTCTACCGGCGGCTACGCGCGCAGGCGACGCTTCTCGACCGGCCAGGATGATCTCGGCGTTGGCGTGGGTGCCCAAGGGTGCCTCGCGGCGCGTGCCGGAGAAGCTCAAGCTGTCGGAGCAGGAAATGCGGCTCATGCAGGAGCTGGCGGCCGAGGAGGAGGAGGAGGAGAAGGCCGCCATGGAGGAGGCCATGGCCGACGACAGCGACGAGGAGGAGAGACCGGCGGCCGACGACAAGGACACCGACGGACTGCCGGCGTCGTTCAAGATGGACGAGTACGACGACGAGGATGACGACGCCGCCATCAACAACTACATTGGGCAAAGCGGCATCGACGGGGGCGACGGTGGGGAAGAGGATGGCGACGAAGAGGAGGAGGAAGAGGAGGAGGAGCCAATGGACGCTGAAGGCAACGTGAACATGGAAGATGAGGACGACGGAAACGACGACGAGGACGACGAGCTGGACAAGGAGGACATCGAGATCCGCCCGACGGACGCCGTCGTTCTGGTCGCCAATACGGAGGAGGAGTTCAGCAACCTTGAGGTGCAAGTCTACGACGAGGAGAATGGCGCGCTGTACGTACACCACGAGATCAACCTGCCGGCATTCCCGCTGTCGCTGGCGTGGATGGACTGCGCGCCTACACCGCTGGAGGCGGGCAAGGGCCCCGTGGACGGCAGCTTCGTGGCCGTCGGCACCTTCAAACCGGGCATCGAGATCTGGAACCTGGACGTGCTGGACGTGCTGGAGCCTTCGGCCGTGCTCGGCGGAGAGGTGAGCGAGGAGCTCCGCGACGTGGCTATGCCCGAGATCGCCAAGCAGAAGCGGCGGAAGAACAAGGATAAACGCGCGGCGCTCAAGGCAGGCAGCCACCACGACGCCGTCATGGCGCTCGACTGGAACAGCAGCCACCGCAACATGTTGGCCAGTGGCTCGGCCGACTCGACCGTCAAGGTCTGGGACATCACGACCCAGGCGTGCCTGTACACGATGGGCCACCACTCGAGCAAGGTGCAGTGCGTGCGCTGGAACCCGGCCGAGACGACGGTGCTAGCCAGCGCCGCCTTCGACCGCACGATCGTGGTGCTGGACGGTCGCCAACCCGACGCGTTCTCCAAGTTCTCGCTCTCGGCAGACGTCGAGAGCCTCGCGTGGAGCCCGCACACGCCGAGCACGATCGTCGCGTCTACAGAGGACGGCGTGGTCGTGGGCTACGACGTCCGCATGACCGGATCTGCGCCGCTGTTCCGCTTCGACGCGCACACGGGTGCCGTCTCGGCCGTCTCGTTCTCTGCTCAAATCCCGGGGCTGTTCGCGACTGCGGGCGTCGACAAGACGGTCAAGATCTGGGACCTCAAGGACAACTCGCCGGTGTGCATCACCTCCAAGGAGATGAACGTGGTACGTGGCCCGGCTGTCTTGGCAACGAGAGCGTGTGTATCAGTCAGTCGGTCGGTCGGTCGGTCTGATCGTGTTGGTGTCTGTCTCTGCCGGCGCAGGGCGAGCTTTTCTCCATGGCGTTCTACCAGGACTCGCCCTTCACGCTCGGCGTGGGTGGCTCCAAGGGCATCCTCGCGTTGTGGGACACGTCCGAGAACCAGGGCGTGGAGCGCCGCTTCGGCTCGCGCGCGCCGGCCGGCAGCGCCAGCAGCGGGGACATCTCGGCCTCATTCCGCTCGCCCACGCAACTCGGCGAGGAGTTGGCGCGGCAGGAGGAGCTCGAGCGCGAACAGCAGCAGCAGGCTGGCGCGAAGGGCAAGAAGAAGGCGGGCAAGAGCAAGAAGCGCAAGTGAACGCGCGTGGTAATAATCGTCGGCGCCTGTCGGCTCGCCCTCTCTAATTTGCTCGTCATAGACTCGATTGCCCACATGGCTTCAGTCCGAGTCGATGCGACCACCTTTCCATCATTCACCTCTCGGAATGACTGTGCTTACGGCGCTCCGTCAGCATGTATGATGATTGGTGCAAATCGTGCAATTCTCCGCGTGATTGGCGACAAGCTCCCGCCGCGTGCCGCGTGCCGCGTGCCGCGTATCCGGCAGCTTTCCCTTTCCGCACAAAGATCGTTCGTTGTCACTACGAGACTCGCCAGGAAGGAAGAGACCGCCGCGCGTCGCTCGCCGACCCGCGCCTTCTTCCGCTCCGCCCCGCTCCGCCCCGCTCCGTCCCCGTCGCCGCGCCACCCGCCGCGACTGCCCTTTCGTCCCTCCTCCCCTCCCTCTCCCTCTCCTCCCTCTCCCCTCCCCTCCAGTCGCGATGGCGTCGGGCGTAGCGACTGTTAAGGCCGTGCTCTCGGGCGACACGCTCGTGCTGGTGGGCGGCGCGCCTGCAGGCGGCCCGCCGCCGGAGCTAGTGCTCACGCTGGCGTCGCTACAGGCGCCGCGACTGTCGCGCTCGGCCGAAGGCGCGAGCGAGCCGTTCGCGTTCGCGAGCCGCGAGTTCCTGCGCGAGCTGTGTATCGGCAAGCAGGTGCGCTTCAAGGTGGAGTACCGCGTGCCAGCTATCAACCGCGACTTCGGCTCTGTCTGGCTGCCGGCCAACGCGCGCGGCGTGGAGGAGAACGCGTGCGTCGTGGTGGCGCGCATGGGCTTCGCCAAGGTTAAGAACCCAGCCGACTACGGCGGCAGTAGCAGCGGCGCCTGCGCCGACATCGAGAAGATGCTCGCGGTCGAGGCCGTCGCAATCAGCGAAAAGCGCGGTATGTACGCGGACGCGGACGAGCGCGCCAACGCGACCATCCGTTTCGCTGGCAGCGAGGATGGCCCCGAGCTGCTTGGCCAATTCAAGGGCCAGCTCGTGCCCGCTATTATCGAGCACGTGCGCGACGGCGCCGCTCTGCGCGCGCTGCTGCTGCCCACCATGCAAATGGTTAACTTCGGTCTCGCGGGCGTGCAGTGCCCGCGTGTGAATCCCCCGCCAGCGGCGGCGGCCGCTCCCGTGCAGGAGCAGCAGACGGTCACCACAACCACTTCAGCAGGAACGACCACGACCACAACCACGACAATCACGACGACGACGACGACGACGGCTGCGGCCGCGCCGGCCGTGGCAGGCCCCGCACCGTTTGCGCGCGAGGCCAAGCACTTCACGGAGATGCGTCTGCTCAACCGCGACGTACAACTGAAGCTCGAGGGCGTGGACAAGTATGGCAACCTGTACGGCAGCGTCGTGCACAAGTCGGGCCACAACATCAGCGTGGAGCTGCTCAAGCACGGGCTGGCGCGCATGGTAGACTGGAGCGCGGCGTTCGCCAGCGCGGCCGAGCGCGCCGCCATGCGCGCGGCCGAGAAGGAAGCCAAGCTGGCTAAGCTGCGCGTGTGGCGCGACTACGAGCCGCCTAAGCTGTCGGTCGCAGGCGACGCGCATCTGCGCGCCGTCGTCGTCGAGGTCATCAGCGGCGACTGCCTCGTGGTGTACTCGGAAGCGACCAAGGAGGAGAAGCGGCTGTACCTGAGCTCACTGCGCGCGCCACGGTTGGGTAACGCACGGCGCGGCGAGCCAAACGCACCGTATGCGCTGGAGGCGAAGGAGTTCCTGCGCGCGCGCGCCATCGCCAGAGGCGTGCGCGTCGAGATCGAGTACGAGAAGCCGAGCCCGGCGGGTGCTGGCGGCGCGGACGGTGTCATGACGTTCGCGAGCGTCTTCCTGGACCCGTCGGCCAACGCGTTGAAGAAGAACCCAGCCGCCAAGGGTGCCAACCTGGCCGCGGAGCTCGTGGCCGCCGGTCTGGGTGAGGTGGTGCGCCACCGGCCGGATGAACCCAAGTCGGAGTACTACGACGACCTGGTGACGGCTGAGGCGAAGGCACAGACACAGAAGAAGGGTCTGCACTCGAGCAAGGCGCCTCCGCCGCTCGAGCGCCGCGTCACGGACCTGTGCTTCGACGCGACCAAAGCCAAGCAGTACCTGCCATTCCTGCGGCGCGAGAAGAGCGCGCGCGCGGTCGTCGAGCACGTGTACTCTGGCTCGCGGCTGCGGTTGTTTATCCCCAAGGAAAACTGCGTGCTCAACTTCGTGCTCGCCGGCATCAAGGTTCCGCAGCCGGCGCGCTACGGCGCCATGGGCGTGGTCTCAGCACCCGCCGAGCCGCTGGGCGAGGCCGCCAAGCTGTTCACGCGTCGTGCCGTGCTGCAGCGCGACGTGACGGTTGAGATCGAGGATATGGACCGCGGTGGCAACGCCTTTGGTGCGCTCTACGTGGGCGGCGCGAAGGACGAACGGCACCTGCTGGCCGCACAACTTCTGCGCGAGGGGCTCGCCTGGGTCGATGACTTCTCGGCGGAGCGCTCAGCCACCGGCGCGCAGCTCTCTCGCGCGCAGGAGGCCGCGCAAGCCGCCAAGAAGAACTACTGGCAGCTGAACGACCCTGCGGCGGCGACCAAGGCCAAGGCGGCGGCGGTGGCCGCGCCGGCGGCGGAGACGGTGCTGCCGAGCGTCAAGCTGTCGGAGATTGTGGACGGCGCGCACTTCTTCATCCAGAACGCGGCGGACGGCGCGTGCGCGGCGCTGGAGGCTCAAATGGCCGAGTTCACGCGCACGCACGGCACGGGCGGGAAGGCGTTCGAGCTGCGGCGCAATGCCGTGTGCGCCGCGCTGTTTGACGACGGTCGTGGGCCCGTGTGGAACCGCGCGCGCGTCGAGCAGGTGCTGGCCGGCGGCAAGCAAGCGCGCGTGCGCTTCATGGACTACGGCAACGAAGCCACGCTGACGCCTAGCCAACTGCGTCCACTCGATGCCAGCGTGTTGCAGCTGCCACCGCAGGCTAAGGAGTGCGTCTTCGCTTTCGTCAAGCCGCTGGCGGCCGCGCATGAGTTCGGCGCCGACGCCGCGACCATGCTGGGCGACGTCGCCTGGGGCCGTCAGCTCTCAGCGCGCGTCTTCGGCGCGGACGACCAGCGTCGTCTGCGCGTCGCGCTCTTCTTGCCGGGCGACGAGAGCGTCGCGGCCAAGATCATCGAGGCTGGGCTGCTTCGCACGGACCGTGCGACCGTCGAGGCCGCGCTCAAGACGGGCAGCGAGCAGCAGAAGCAGGTCGTGCAGGCGCTCACGGCCGCGCAGGACGTCGCCAAGCGCCGGCGCCTGTGCCTGTGGCAGTACGGCGATGTCGAGTCGGACGACGAGCAGTAGGTAGTAGACCTCCAGCATTAGGAACTCTCGCCGCCGAGGCGTCGAGCCGAGCGGCCCGCTGTGCCTCAATCAAGGCCCTTTGCGTCGCGGCAGCAGCGTCACTCGAGCGCCGGCATATCGTCGAAGGTCTCTGCGAGCGCCTTCTGCTTCTCGCGCGCCTCCAGCTCCTTGTTCTTGGCCTCGAGCCGCTTGAAGATGCGGTCCTTGTACAGCTTCTTCTCGTCCTCCTTGTACCGCGCCGCGCACTGGTGCAGCAGCGCCTGCACACACCGAAGAGGGGATCCACGCACACGCGTGCACACATACGCAGGCACTGGTCAGTCCGCCAGACAAACTGTAGTCCGTTGGTCGGAGAAGACGCCGGCGCATCGACAACGAGCCGCGTGCGACGCACCGAGCTGCGCTTGAGGTCGGCGGCGGCGTGCGCGACCTTGGGATCCGCCAGGTCCACGCCCATGAGCTCCGCAGCGCGCTGCAGACTCCGCTCGGCCTCGCGCGCGAACTCGAAGCCCTTGTCCAGGATCCAGAACTCGCCGCGCTTCTCCTTCTCCAGCTCGCCCTTGAGCTTCTCCGTGTACACGAGCGCGCGCCGGAAGTGTCCCTTGGCTGACGCCTTGTCAAGAGAGATGGCCTGCCGTACCACGTCACGCCACGCAGTGCCATCAGCCGGCCGCCGCCGCGAGCCCGCGATGCGTTGCGCGCCAGCTCAGCCCCACCTGGTCGCAGTCCCACAGCGCGTCCTCGATCTTCCCCAGCTTGATCTTGCACATGGCGCGGTTCAGGTACAGCACGAGCTAGTGGTGCGTCGCACCGCGCCGTGCATGAGTCAGCAGATGCCTCGAGTCCAGATGACACGGACCGAGAGTCCGGCAGGCGCACCTTGACCGCGTTGACCTTCTCCTTGTCCGCCTGCGGCACGAGCTGCTCCCATTCGTCTTTGGCGAAGAAAATGTGGACGAAGCCCTGACCTCCGCGTAACCCATCACCGCCACCGTCAGCCCCTACTCGCACTCACCACCACCCACTCCGTCGGCGTCCACGCACCGAGTCGTACGACTTCTGGGCACTGTCATAGTCCCGCTTGGCGACGAACGCGTTGCCCTTCTCCTTCTCCTCGAGCGCGCTCGCTACTCGCTCGTCTGTCCAGCGCAGCCGCACGCCAAATGAGCACTCGTCACGGCCCTCCCGCAGTATTCTGTGTCTCTGTCGAGCAGGTGCGCACCAATCGTGGGCGGTGGGTTCTCCTCTAGCATCTTCTGCTCCTCCTCGTGCTGCTTACGCCGCGACTCGGCTAGCTCGGCCTGCGTCGGGAACCTCGGCAGCGAGTCCTGCGTCCGTACCGCCACGCACGTCAGCGGGTTGGCGGTCGTCACAACGGCTGCGAACCCACCTTGAAGCGTAGCAGCTCGATCTCAAAGTCGAGCGTCTCGTCGGGCTCCACCTTGGGAGCGAAGCCCTTCGACCCATACGCGTACTCTGGCGCGATGATGAAGCGCGAGACCTCCCCGCGCGCCATGGTGGCCACGCCGATGTCCCAGCCCTTGATCACCTTCTCTGCAGCTGATGTCAGCGCCAACGTGGACCAGCAGCGACGGCGCAAACTGGGAGAGGTGAGACGCACCGCGGCCGAGCTGGAACTCGAACGGGTCGTCCGTGCCGCCCACGAACTTGCCATCCACCTTGTCGCGCCTGTCGGTCCATCCCCGGGCAATCAAGCGAAGCGGTCAGCCATCGCGGGAATCAGGAACAGAGCAACCCGCCAGACAGACAGTCACGCACGAGGTGTCGAAGATGGATCCGTCCAGCAGCCGACCGACGTATTGCACTGCGCCGCACCGCGCGAGACCGTCAGACGCAGGGCCGCGCGGCCCAAGATCCTAGGCGACGCACCGAATGTGGGACATCCCTCCTCAACGTGCTGCTTTTCGTGGTCGCCCAGACGCAGGACCTGCGCGCGCGCGGGGAGGCTCGTCCTCAGTCCAAGTCGCCTCGGTCGCCAAGGCGTTCCTCCGCCCCGCGCACCTTCTTGAGCACGCCGCCGTCGGCCTTGGGCGAGATGTCCACGAACCCCTGCTCGCGGCAGAAGACGCTCCGCTCCGGGTCGAAGAACGCGCGCGTTTGCCTGTCCGGCCGCCGACGCCGACGGGACCGCCCGTCAGTTCTCGCTGCAGATCGCCCGCCCGATCCCAGAGGACCGCCGAGGGGCGCGCGCACGCACCGCGCGCAGTGCGTGCAGAGCCGCTGCGGGTTCGTCACGAGCCCGAGGCCGAAGCCGCCGCACTCCCGGCAGCGCGGGAACGCGCCGGTGTCCTCTCCGCCCTCGCTCTCCATGTCCGCCTGGCCCTTCTCGTCCGTTCTGGAAGTTTGACGTTCGCGGGGCGGGTGGGTTGACTTGGTGTGGACTACACGAGAGCATGTCGTGTGCGCCACCTGGATCTAACATCGAAGTGGTCCACATCAAAGCGCATTTGCGCGGGTGGCGACGGTGGTGCTGATGTGGGAAAGAAGAGAAGAAAAGGCCGGTGTAGCGAAATGTAATTTACGCGGAATGAAACCGGCCGCGGGGCATTCCTGGCAATGGCCGCGAGGCACGCGAGGCGCCGCGCCGCCCCTCGCGCTGGGGTGGCGGCGCGCAAGGCTGTCTGTTTCCCTCCAAAACGCCTCGTGCGCGCCGCTGCTGCCGCCGGCGGGAATTCTTCCCCGCGCCAACGGCCTCGTTGGATCCAACAACAATGCGACGACGGCGACGCGCGGTAACTTTCGCGTAAATTCGCGCAGCCAGTGTAAACTACCGCGGCGGCGGCGAGCGCGCGGAAAAGAACAGCGTTGGGCGGCACGCCAGTATAGAAAAGGCAGCATACAAGCGCCGGCCCGCCCCCCACCGCCATCGCCTCGCCTCTCTTCCTCCCATGGAGCGGATCCTGAACGCGGCGGGCGGCGGCGCGAGCGACTCGACGCCGTCCAAGAAGCGGCGCGCGGCGTCCGGCGGCAAGCAGGCGGCGCCCGCGACCCGCGACCGCGTGCTGCTGCCGGCGCTGGCTGCCGCGTCCGGCGAGAACCCGCTGCTGGCGGCCATGGGCGGCACCCCGCGGTCGCGCGCGGCCTCGGCGCCGGCGCACCTGCGCGAGCCAGCGCCGCTAGCGCTGGGCCAGCCGGCGGAAGGGGACGAGGAGGAGAAGGCGCCAGCCCCGCCACTGACGGCAGTCGCAGCGGCAGCGACCGCGACTGCGACGGCAGCCACGACTTCGACGGCGACCGCGGCGGCGACCGCGGCGGCGACCACGACGGTGACCGCGCCGCCCTCATCCGGGAAGCGCAAGCGCCAGGAAGATGACGAGGGGCTGACTGCTGAGGCGCACGGCGCGTACGTGGTGGCCTACGCGCGCGAGCACGTGCACAGCCAGGAGCCGGGCGAGGAGGGCTTCTCGATCGACCCGTCGGACCGCGCGGTGGAGCACCGCGCGAACAAGCTCGTGCGGCGAGAGATCCTGATCGCGTCGCCCGCGGCCAACGACGAGGACGAGTGGGAGGCCGGCAGCGCGGCCGAGGCGCCAATGGAGGACGCGGACGGCGCGGTGGCTGCCAGCGAGCCGGAGCACTTCGACCTGCAGCCGGTGGACATCATCCTGCACGTGTTCTCTTTCCTCGTGTCGGCCGACGACCTGCCCAACATGGCGCAGGTGTCCAAGAAGTGGCGCGAGCTCACGAGCCGCCGCGCGCTCTGCCGCGCG
The DNA here is from genome assembly GCA_023338135.1 of Phytopythium kandeliae. Lineage (NCBI taxonomy): Eukaryota > Oomycota > Peronosporomycetes > Pythiales > Pythiaceae > Phytopythium > Phytopythium kandeliae. The sequence goes on along the minus strand of JAADYC010000016.1, from coordinate 20,872 downwards.
CTGCCCAGCACGCTCCCCGACGGCTCTGTCAACTGGCTCAACTTCCAGAACCTCGGCGTCAAGAACAAGGGCACCGAAGGCACGTGCTTCAAGTGCTGTCAGCGGTCCACAGGCAAGGTACTGGCCATGAAGAAGGCGCGCGTCTTCCCCCGCGGCGAGGGCGTGCCCTACTACATGCTGCGCGAGCTCGCGGTGCTCAAGGGCATCCGCCACGCCCACATCGCGTCGCTCGAGATGATCAGTCTGGCCAAGGACGAGCTCCACGTCTTCTTTCCCTACGTTGACAAGACGCTCCACGAGATCATCAACCCCACCGGCGACCCCAACGGCGGCCGCATCCTCCCGGAGCGCGTGGTACGTTCCGGCCGCGATATGGACCTGCACTTCGGCGCTGCCTCCTTACTCACCCACCCGTTTAACGCCTGCGGTCGGACAGATCCGGCGCCTGCTGCACCAGCTTCTGGATGCGATCGCGTACTGCCACCGTCGCGGCGTGTTGCACCGCAACCTGAAGCCAAAGCACTTGCTGATCAAGACGTCCGACCCGACCAACTTGGGTGCGTTGCTCTCTACCAGCGGGTCTATCGTGGAGCATTCACATCCACTCACATACGCACTATGACGGCAAGCAGAGGACGCGGTACTCCAGATCTCGGACTTTGCCCTGGTGCGTGCGACGGGCATCCCGCGGCGCACGTACACGATGGAGGTGGTGACGCTGTGGTACCGGCCGCCAGAAATCCTCATGGGGGTGCGCGGGTACTCGGCAGCGGTGGATATCTGGTCGGTCGGGTGCATCTTCGCCGAGATGGCCCAGGGCAAGCCTCTGTTCACGGGCATCTCGGAGATCGACCAGCTCTTCCAGATCTTCAGTAAGCTGTCGACGCCCACGTCGGAGACGTGGCCAGGCTTCACGTCGCTCCCAAACTACCACTTCGAGTTCCCGCACTGGAGGCGCCGGCCGTTGAACCGCCTCTTCCCTGGGATCTCGGAGCTCGGGATCGACCTGCTCACCAAGCTGCTGATCTACAACCCGGACCAGCGCATCACTGCCGAGGATGCACTGCGCCACCCATACTTCTCAGGCCATAACCCCAAGTACCGGCCGCTGACACCCAAGATCCCGATGGACCAGATGTGCTACGCCATGAGCCGCGCCCGCGTCGGGTCGACGCCCGAGCACGTGACGCTCTTCCACGCGTACCTGCGCCAGACGGAGCGCGACTCGTGGAAGGAGATCAAGTACCTCAGGTGGGTGCCGCTGCTGTGCTGGGGCAGTTGGTCTCGGCGTTCGCTCACTCGTTGCTCTGTTTCGGCGTCGCAGCCGGCAGAAGACGCTGCGTCCCGCCCATCGGTCGATGCTCGTGGACTGGCTCATCGAAGGTACGCTCGCCCCATTCGCGCTGCTGCGCCTGTCGTTCGCGCGCTGACTTGGAGATGTTGTCGCAGTCGTGGACGTGTTCGAGATGTGTCTGCGCACGGCATTCCTCGCCGTCAACTACACGGACCGGTTCCTGGACATCGTGATGGTCAAGAAGACGCGCTTCCAACTGCTGGGAGCCACGTGTCTCCACGTGGCGTCCAAGTGCGAGGACGTGTCATACATCGGAGTCGAGGACCTCGCCATGTGCGCCGACAACGTGTACACGTCGGCCGAGGTGCTCAAGATGGAGGAAAAGCTGCTCAATACCCTGAACTTCACGCTTTCGGTGCCCACCGGTACGTACGCGTGGCTGGTCTCGCTTGTGGCTTGACGCGCTCGAGAAATGGCGACTCACGTGCTTGTTGCTGCTATGGCGTGGTCGGCGGCAACAGCGCTCGACTTTCTGAACATCTACGAGCGCATGATCCCGCCGATCCAGAAGAAGACGTCGATGCTGGCGCACTACCTGCTGGAGCTCGCGCTGCAGGAATACCAGTTCTTGAAGTACTACCCGTCGATGGTCGCTGCGTGCTGCCTCTCGATGGCCATGTACACGATGGACGGCTTCCCCATGGTGCGTGCCTCCACTGTGCGCGATCGGCTGCCGCACCGGCCGCGCTCTCTAACCGACGACTGGACGCCGTCTTGACAGACGAAGGAGCTCGCGGACGCGTGCCAGTACCGCTGGTCCGAGCTGAAGGACTGCATGGGCGAGCTGCAGACGCTGTACTCGACCTCACCGTCGAACACGCTGGCCGTGATCAAGAAGCGGTACTCGAAGGCGGAGCGGTGCCAGGTGGCCACAGTGCTGCCGCCGACGTCGTTCAGCATGGCCTTCTAGTCGTTGTGTATATATTTAGAGCGGGCAGTCGGCCGCCGAGTCGAACGGAAGGACTTGGCGCACGCGCCGGCCCATGGCTTGTCGTGGCCGCCGCCTTGGCGAGGTGGCCTGTTCGTCGATGTAAAAGTGAATGGGGAATGCATCCAATTATTGTTGTAGGTTTCCAGTTATTGCAGTCGGCTGACGCTTCGGACGCAAGCGCCGATTGGTCAGAGCGCAAGCACGAAATTGAAATTCAGCCAATGGGCGCGCGAGGAAGACTTCTCGCGATCGGTTTGGGCGGGGGAGCGATCGATCGCCCGCCCCGCCATTTGTTCCGCACCAGACGCTGAGGGGAAGGCAGGCAGGCAAGGCAACTCGCGAGAAAGGCTGCGGGTGGCCATGAGCGGGCAGTTCGGCGCGTACGAGGACTTCCTGGCGACGCAACCGTTCGCGACACAGGCGTCGCAGTCGCAGGCGGCGTCGCAGCCGCAGTTCGCGTTCGTGGATCCGTCGGACCAGCCGCTGACGCAGGCGGATGGCGGCGGATACGACTTCTACGACTACGCGCCGGTCTCGCAGTCGCAGTCGCTGGCGCCGCCGGCACCGCTGCCACTGGCGCTGACAGAGCGCGTGAACGCTGCGGATGGCGCCAGCGCGGCGTCCACAGGCTTCCAGAGCCAGCTGGAGGACGCGCAGTCGCTGGCGGGCGACTTCCAGGGCTTGACGTTCGACGAGGCCGGCGACGACGACCTGGGGCTCGACTACACGGCGCGCGAGCTGCCGGCGCACGCGTGTGCCTACTGCGGTCTGCACGACCCGGCGTCCGTAGTCAAGTGCGTGTCGTCGGACAAGTGGTTCTGCAACTCTCGCGGCAACTCGTCTGGCTCGCACATCATCCAGCACCTGGTGCGCAGCAAGAACAAGGAGGTGGCGCTGCATCCCGAGTCGCCGTTGGGCGAGACCGTGCTCGAGTGCTACAACTGCGGCTGCCGCAACGTGTTCCTGCTCGGCTTCATCCCGAGTAAACAGGACTCGGTCGTCGTGTTGCTCTGCCGCGACCCGTGCCTGCAGATGAACGCGCTTAAGGACATGAGCTGGGATATGTCGCAGTGGCTGCCGCTCATCGAGGACCGCTGCTTCCTACCTTGGCTTGTCAAGGTCCCGTCCGAACATGAACAGCTGCGCGCGCGCCAGATCTCCTCGGCGCAGATTGCCAAGCTCGAGGAACTGTGGCGAGACAACCCGCTCGCGACTGTCGAGGACCTCGACCGGCCCGGGGTCGACGACGAGCCCACGCAGGTGGCCAAGACGTACGACGACGGGTACCAGTACCAGAACATCTTCGGCCCGCTCGTGAAGATGGAGTCGGATTACGACAAGAAGATGAAGGAGTCCCAGACGCAAGAAGGCGTGCTCGTGCGCTGGGACACGGGCCTTAACAAGAAGCGCAACGCCATCTTCACGGTCTCTCGCCCGGATTCGGACCTACGCCTCGTGCCTGGCGACGAGATCCGCCTGAGACTCGGACCCAGCGCCACCATGTTGTACGGGAGGGACTGGGAGGGCACTGGACACGTGCTGCGCATCGAGGAATCGGAGGTTGCGTTGGAAATGCGCAGCAACAGTGTCCCTGTCGAGATCACGGACGGGTACCTGGTGGACTTCGTGTGGAAATCCACGTCATTCGACCGGATGCAGGCGGCCATGAAGACCTTCGCTGTCGATGACACGTCGCTGACGGGCTACCTGTACCACAAGATCCTCGGACATGACGTGGACGTCCAGGCGCCGCTGCGGATTCCTCGCTCGGTTGGCACGCACTTCTCGGCACCCGGTCTGCCAGAGCTCAACCCCCCGCAGATGGAAGCCGTCAAAGGCGTGCTGTCTCAGCCACTCAGCTTAATCCAAGGTCCGCCCGGCACGGGTAAAACCGTCACGTCGGCATCGATCGTGTACCACATGTCGAAGCAAAACATGGGGCAAGTGCTTGTGACTGCGCCGAGCAATATCGCGGTGGACCATTTAACGGCCAAGATCAGCGCGACGGGGCTCAAGGTCGTGCGCCTGGCCGCCAAGAGCCGCGAGGCGGTCGCGTCGTTGGTGGAGCACCTGTCGTTGCATACGATGGTCAAGTCGCTCGACTCGCCGGACAAGGCCGAGCTGCGCAAGCTGATGCAACTGAAGGATGACCAGGGCGAGTTGTCGTCGCAGGACGAGAAGAAGTTCAAATCACTCAAGCGCCAGGCTGAGCGCGAGATTTTGCAGGCTGCGGACGTGATCTGCACGACGTGCGTCGGCGCGGGCGACCCTCGCCTCTCGAACTTCCGCTTCCGCCAGGTGCTCATCGACGAGGCGACGCAGGCGACGGAGCCCGAGTGCCTGATCCCAATTGTGCAAGGTGCCAAGCACGTGGTGATGGTGGGCGACCACTACCAGCTCCGCCCCGTCGTCATGAACAAGAAGGCGGCGAAGGCTGGACTGAACCAGTCGCTGTTCGACCGACTGATCCTGCTCAACCACCGCCCCTTCCGCCTCCGGGTGCAGTACCGCATGCACCCGTTCCTGTCGGAGTTCCCCTCGAACCAGTTCTACGAGGGCGAGCTGCAGAACGGCGTCGCGACGAGCGACCGCCAGCTCACGAACATCGACTTTCCGTGGCCGAACCCGAACAAGCCAACGTTCTTCTACATCTGCCTCGGCACGGAGGAGATCAGCTCGTCCGGGACGAGTTACTTGAACCGCACGGAGGCCAGCAACGTGGAGAAGATCGTCACGGCGTTCCTCAAGGCGGGTGTGCTCCCGTCGCAGATCGGTGTCATCACGCCGTACGAGGGCCAGCGCGCGTACGTCGTGAACTACATGCAGCGTAACGGGTCGATGCGCTCGCAGCTGTACAAGGACGTGGAAGTCGCGAGCGTCGACTCGTTCCAGGGACGCGAGAAGGACCTGATCATCTTGTCGTGCGTGCGCTCGAACGAGAACCAGGGCATCGGCTTCCTCAGCGACGAGCGCCGACTGAACGTGGCGCTCACCCGCGCCAAGTACGGCGTGATCATCCTCGGCAACCCGCGTGTGCTGGCCAAGCAGAGCCTCTGGAACAAGCTGCTGAACCACTACCGCGACCACCAGTTGATCGTCGAGGGGCCGCTGAACAACCTCCAGGCGTCGCACATGCAGTTCCCGCCCCCCAAGCAGTCGCACCGCCTGCCGCGCAGCGGGTTCCTGCGCCAGCGCGCGCCAATCCCGCCTCTCGACTCGCGCTTCGACCCGCGCTACAACCAGAGCGGGGCTTCCGACGGTGGCGTGGACGCGGCCGGGCTCCCCGACGGCGGCAATGGCAGCGGGTTCGCGCCGCGCTACGACAACGGCGGTCCCGCTCCGCTTCCGCCAACTGCTGGCCGCGGCAGCCGCCGCGCTGCAGGAGGCACCGAGCCGTCACCGGCGTTCGGCGGCGTTGGGTACTTGGAGAGCGCCTGCATGGGGCCGCTGACGCAGGATGGCGTCCTGACGCAGGGCTCGATGGGCCTGGGCGGGCCGTTCACGCAGGTCGCGCAGACGCAGTCGTTTAGCCAGGTGTCGTCGGCCGACAAGTTCGCGATGTCCCAGGACAGCTTCGCGTTCGACGGCGACTTCAAGTCGCAGAGCATGCCCATGTCGCAGGACGCGCGCGCGGAGCACTTCTACTAGCGCCAAGCGCGGCGTGGTCGGGCCGACGCAAACCTCGAGGCGGCCGGCTCGCCGGCCATCCGAGCGGCGCGGCTGCTGCTGAGCGTCCCAGCGCCGAGGCAGCCTCGCCTCGCGCAACGACTGCGGATCTGGCGGAGACTGCTGTCCGTGGTGCCGTGGCGACAGCGGGGTGAAGGCGACGGTGCTACTGCGGGCGACCACGGAGGAGGAAGAAACAAGTCGGAGCCGCGCCTTAGCGGAGAGAGTGAGCGAGCGGCGCGGCGTGGCGTGGCGCGACTTGCTCGGTGGTGCACCGGACAGGAGCCAGCGGCGCCTGCGAAGACTCGCTGACGCGTCGACAGGCTCGCTTACAGTCGCGCGACGGAGCCATGGGAACGAGCAGGCGGCCGCTGCCGCCGCCAACGATGGCGCACGAGACCCGCGGGCTCTGGCGAGCCAGAGAGGAGCCCAATATACTCGACGTGGCTGCGGCTGAGCCAAGCCTTGGGCAGTGTGCCATGCGCGCGGTTACCGGCCAGGCGATCGCGCCGCCCGTCACCAACCAGCGCGGCGCTATATATACACGCGCAGCCACGCAGGCCGCTCGCGCCGCCTAGCACGCACACAGTCGCGGCCATCCGCCCAACGGCCGAGCGCGGAGCGCCATGGCGGCGCCGCTGTTCGAGCCGCCGCTGTTCGCGGACGACACCGGGAAGCTGCTGCCGCTGGCGCTGGCCGACGAGCTGTTCATCCTCGAGCGCGCCAGGATCTCCTTCGAGGTCAAGGACCCCGCGTACGTCGCCGCCCCGCCGCCACCGCCACCGCCACCGCGGCTTGAGCGCAGCGCTGACGCCGCCACCGCCAGCTGCGGGACCTTCAAAGGCGCCGGCCGGGTCTACTGCACCACGCAGCGCGTCATCTTCGTGGCCGACAAGCCGTCGACGCAGCACGGCCGCCTGTTCTCCGCCTTCGTACGTCGCGCTGCCCGCCGCCCGCCGCCGCGCCTCGCCCGCTGCCGCGCTGACCGCCGCGCGCAGGAGGTGCCGCTCGCGCGCATGAGCGCCGAGAAGTTCAACCAGCCCATCTTCGGTGCCTGCAGCCTCTCAGGGCTCGTCTCGCCCGTGCGTGCGCCGCCCCCGCCGCTCGACGCACTCGCCGACTGACCGACTGACCGCCCGCGTGCGCGCCAGGGCGACGCCGGCGCGCCGCTGGCGTGGCGCCTCGTCTTCCGCAACGGCGGCACGGGCGTCGTGCTGCCCGTCTTCCTGCGGCTGCTGGACAAGCGCGCCAAGAAGGGTGCGCTCCCTTGCTCGCCCGCCCCTCGCGGCTCCCGCGCGCGCCGCTCACCGCCGCCGCCTGCTCGCGCGCACAGAGGCCATCGACGCCGGCTTCCTGCGCGGCCAGAACAAGGCCTTCGTGGACCCGAACGACCCGACCGTCGTCTACCTCGCGCAGCCCGGCCGGCCCGCCGCCGCCGCCGCCCCCGCGCCGGTCTAAGCAGCCGCTGCCGCCCGCCCGCTTTGCTGAACAACACGACGCTGCGACCACCGCATCGCGCGCATGGGCGTGGCGCTGTAGAGCGCCTGACTTATATCCGTCTCCAGACATATATCCAACTTGACAGGCTGATCGCGAGATCCCACTTAGTCCACGCAATTACCGGCTTTGGACAACTATTGCCTCTCGCAGGGATCAGTCCGACTGGCCAGCTCTCCCGCAGCGTCTGACTCGCTTCACGCCGCCGAGCGAGCGCCACTCCGCGACTCGCGCCGCCGCGCCGCAGCATGGGCGACCGACCGGCGCCGCCGTGGGACGGCAAGTGCGCGCACTGCCGCAAGCTCATGTCGCGCTGCATGTGCTTCCAGGAGCGCGCCGACCGCCTTGCTGACCAGCGCCGCCCCGCCCTGTACGTCGCCTCCTCCTCCTCCTCCACCTCCTCCCCTCCTGCTTTTGTTCCGCCCCCTCCGCGCCTGCGGACGCCGCGCGACTGACGCCTCGCCCGCCCGCCACCCGCAGGGAGATCAAGGCCGACCAGCGGCCGCTCTACAACGCGCTGCGGCAAATGCACCGCCGCTCCGCCGCGCCGTTCTTTGCCGCGCCGCCGCCGCCCACGGACGCGGCGCGCCGGGACCGCACGCAGTCACACGACCTGCCGCCGCGCCGCCAGCGGGACGCGGCGCGCCTGCGGCTGCTCTCGGCTGCGGCCGCCTCGTCCTCGACCTCTTCCGGCGCGCCACCACCCAAGCTGCAGGCGCCACGCGCGCCTCCGGCCGCCAGTCTGCGCCGGCCGTCGTCCGCGCCGAGCGACCTGATCGCAGCCAAACGCGCGAGCGTCCACGCCGCGGTCGCGATCCCACCCGCGCGGGACGCGCCGGCGCGCGCGGGCGAGTCCTTCGACAGCGACGATGGCGTCTGGGAGCTGTGACGCCTGGAGTGAGGCGACGGCGCCGATTAATTTACGCATGACCTTCTCCGCTCGTCACAAGTCTTGTCATTCCACGGCGAGCGAGCCGACGTTGTCCACCGATGCCGACAACTGAGTGCTGAAGGCACCCGCGGCCGCGCACACTGCCAGCTCATGCCCACCTGCGGCGTCGCCCACGAGCGGCAGTCCGCTTGGCCAGACGACAGCACCTGCGTCGCGCCACGCTCGCCCTCACGTCTCGCCTCGCGTCGGACGGCGGCAGCGCGGCGCATCCGAGCGGAGCGGCCGGAAGATTGAGGTCACGTTGCTAATGCCGCAAGTTGCGGCGTTAGCACATTTACAGCATTTTATCCAACCAAAGCGGTGAAAACCTAATGGAGATCACCCGTTCGTCAAAATACTGGAGCGAAAAATGGCGGGAACACAGTTGTCCGGACACGCTCGGCACGCGGACAAGTAGCCGCGAATACCTTACGGAATGTATGCCCCACGCGGAGGTTGCCTTTCGGCGCCTACGCGGACAAAAAGCAACCTGCTCCGCGCGCTTCCACCCTGCCGCCGGCGAGCGCATTGCCGCTCCTGCCAATTCCACCATGGCTCCGCGACGCGCCAGGGCCAAGACGACGGCGCCCGCGCGGCGCAAGGCGCCTGCAGACAGCGCGCGAGCTACGCGCAGCACGACGGAGCGGCGCGTGGCGCTGGGCGGCGCCTTTTTGTCCGGCGCGCGCGGTCGCGCCGAGCTCGCGCGCCGCCTGCGCCAGACGTGGACGGCGCTGCGCGACACACCCGCGCTAGTAGTCGACGAGTCGGACGCATCAGCTGATCAGCTGGCGCTGGTGGCGCGCGAGCTGCTGACCGCGGCTGTGGCGCTCAACCGGAGCGCGGACGAGCCTAAAGAGCGCGATGCACGCGCACTGGCCGCCTGCGCGCTGGCGGAGCTGCTGCGCGTCTTCGCCGCAACACCGTCAGTGGTGGTAGGAGCATCGGCCGACCGGTCAGCCGTGCTGGAGTGCATTCTACGCCAGCTGCGTGCGCTCGGAGAGATGCCGAGCACCTCCAAGCCACGCATCGGGACACCCAAGCGAGCCGCTAGCGAGGATGCCGACTTAACCGAGGACGTGCGCCGTGCACCTGCGTACGTACTGGAGGTGCTCTCGGCGCTCAAACCATCGGCTGTGCTGGCACTGGTGTCAACCGACGAACGCAGCGACATTGGCAGCGAGGACTCGGATGCTGCCTCTCCGATCACGCGCCTCTTCTCCACGCTGCTGGGCTCTATCCGGCGCGAGCACTCAACGCAGGTGCAAGAGCAGATGCTGAGCGTGATGCTCGGTTGCCTGCAGGACGATGAGGTGGTGGATCAGTCGCTGCTGGACGTCATCCTCGCTCCGTTGTTGACCGCTCGAGTGTCCGACAGCCGAAAGGAGCAGGAGCATCAAGAACCGGAAGAGGAAGAGGATGGCAGCGGCCAGAGTCTCTTGTCAACCGAGGTCGGGGCATACTCGCTAGCACAACAGCTAATCCGGCGGGCGAGCGAGCAACTCGAGACGCCGCTGACGCAGTTCCTGAACGGTGTGCTGATCGACGCGCCGGCAGGATTGCTGACGGCCGGACCAGTGCACGGCGCCGCCTCCGCGTCCGCGTCCGCGCTCAAGGAGCACGTGTACACACTTATTTATGAAGTACACCGCGTGCGTGCGTCGCTGCTGCTGTACGTGCTACCCAACGTGTGCCTTCAACTGCAAGTGGATGAAGTGGCGACACGCGCGGACGCTGTGAAGCTCATGGGCCGGCTGTTTGCGTCGCCCGCAGCCGACTACGGCCAGCAGTTCCCCAAGAGCTTCCGCGATTTCCTCGGTCGGTTCCGTGATGCGAGCAAAGAGATCCGTATGCTCATGGTGCACGCCGCCGCACTCGTGTGGGAGAACAAACCCGAACTGGGACACTTACTCGAGAAGGAGCTCGTGGAGCGCCTGAGCGACCCCGAGTGGGAGATCCGCCAGCTGACGGTGCGCGAGCTCTGCGATTTCTGCGCCAACAATCTCGAGCTGGTCAGTGAGAGCTGTGTGCGCGCCATTGGTGAGCGCATGAAAGACAAGAAGGTGGTCCTGCGCAAAGAGACCATGACAGGTCTTGGTCAGATTTACGCCGCGCACATTGCTGCCTACTGGTCCGAGGAGGAAGAGGGTGACGCGTTTCACGACGCGGCGCGAGCTGTGCCGACCGAGAACTCCAAGAAACTCGGATGGATCCCCGATTACGTGCTCAAGTGCTACGCGTATCCACAGCAGGAGCTCCGCCTGCGCGTGCTGCAGCTTCTGGACGACATCTTGCTCCCCAAGCACCTCAATGACAACGCGCGAGCATCCGGTCTCATCTTCATTTTCCAGGCGCTCGATGCCACTTCCAAAGAGGCATTTCGTCGGGTGCTCAAGGAACGCGCCGCGTGCCGTGAGATCATTGCCGAGTTCCTCGCAGAACGGCAAGCACAGCGCGAGAAGCGTAAGCAAACAACCAGCAGCCACGAGCAAGTCGAAGAGGAATCAGTGGTGCTGGTGCAGAAACTTTACGACGCGATACGCCCACTATTCTCCGATACCAACCAGCTCAAAAAGCTGATCGACCAGCTCGTCAAGTGGAAGGATCAAAGCTTATTCAAGCACTTGAAGAGCGCGTGCGATGCCAGCTTGAGCCATTCCGAGGCACGAAAGGCTCGCGATCAGGCCGTTCGGTGTGTCGGCACGAAGTCTCCTCTCGGGGAACTCGTCAAGAATCTGTGCCGCAAGCTCGCCACTCTTATGGTCAACTACACGACTATCGAGGCAGTTGTACGCGTGCTCGTAGCCGGGAGTGACCACCCTGCGCGCTTGACGCGCTCTGCCGTTGACTTGCTGGATATTGTGTCGAGCGTCCAGCCGGATATAATCGACCCCATCCTTCAAGATGGCGGCTTCGACGCGCTGTTGGTCATTGACGAAAAGAGAGAAGCGTCCAGGCAGGCTACCAGACAAGCAGGGAAGACAGAGAGCGTGGATGGCATTGAGGATGACGACGACGATGAAGAAGAAGGTGATGACGATGAGAAGGACCCGAGGATTGTGATCGGCGTTCTCAAAGCACTGGCGAATTGTTCGAAACGGTGGGGAGGCACCCAGAGCGCCGGCATGGATGACAACAATAGCGAGTTCTCGGCCGACTTGACTGACTGCCTTCGCGCGTTCTGCCTCGGGCACTTCGATAGCGTGTTCCACTCGCTGTCGGTCCCCATGCAGAGTGAAGCCGCGCGCCTCGCAGCGGATGCGCTGGCGAATTGCTACGGAGGCCGCAATCACGACGCGATCGCCTCGCTGATCGGAGAGCTGTGTGCCCCGGGACATCTCTCCTCGCTGTCTCCAGATCTACTTCTGTGTGTTCTGCAGTCACTCCGAGTGTTCGTCAAGCGCTGCAGAGAAGTCTTTGCCACGAGTTCACCCGGGGGGAGTAACGAGCTGCTCGAGCGAGTCTGGTCCGCAGTGGCGGAAGACCTGGTACTGTCTGAGAACAGCTTCAGCTCCAGATCGAACATCGCAGCGGGCAAGAAAACCCAATCGCGAGTTGCAGACGTGCGCTGTCTCGCCATTCGAGTGGCGACCAACGCGCTAGTATACTGTGAAGGATCGATCGAGGCGAACAAGAGCACGGGTCTGATCAAAGCCCTGTTCGAGTTACTGCGGACGGGCGGGAAGCGCTGGGGCGCCAGCGCCGCGGTGGCTACTAGGTACCGAGCGACCGCAAGCTGCGCCATGCTCAAGATCACGCGGAGCCGCGAGCTCGAATCGACTCTGAGCGTCGTTGAGTGGCATCTTCTCGGTTTCAGCATGCAGGATCCGAGCGAAGACGTCCGCCACGCGTTTCTGAGGCGACTGACGGCGAATCTTACCAAGTACTCGACCGTCCACGTTCACAAGTACCTGAGCTACCTGGCGCTAGCAGCGACGGAACCTAAGCCGATGCTGAAGAAGAGCGCGAAAGGTCTGCTGACTGTTGCCATCGAGCGCATGCGCCGCATATTCGAGGCGTCGCTCAGTCGGGGTAGTCCGTCGAGCGATGGAGACGCAAGCGCACAGCGAGTGACCGCGCTGCTGGTGCCTGAATATGTCGTTCCGTACGTGATCCACCTGCTGGCGCACCACCCAGACTTCCCGCGCGCGCTCGTAGAGAAACACCTCGGGCCTGCACGGGCGTCTCCGCTCCCTGCGCCGGCGGCGCATCAACAGACTGGCATGGCGGCCGTGCTTGAGAGCTCCATGTGGAGCGAGCAGGTTGCGTACCTTGGCTTCGTGCTGGATGGACTCGTGTCCGGCAAGCAGACTGCTCGTGGGGACAACATCGCGTTCCTGCTCCAGATCCTCGGGAAGCTCTCCGGCTGCCGCGACGTACTCAAGCCCGAGGCTGCGCACATCTACCCGCTCATCGACACGGCCGTGGCGTTGCTGACCAAGAAGATCAAGGATCAGTCCAACCTCAAAGCCTACCCCGGCGCCATCTTCGTGCCCAAGCAGCTCTTCTCTGTGAGGAGCGGCGGGTCCGCGCGCTCGTCGCTGCTCTTCGCTCCCGGGAGCGCGGATTCCGGCGGCGCGCGCCGACTGAGCGTACGTCGCTCCCTGTGTCGAATAGCTGATTGGCCATTCTCGTGACACTCGCTCTGACTTGTGCTCTGACTTGTCGTGCAGGTGTCGCTGTCGCCCATCAAGGCCGCAGGGGAAGCTGGCGGGTCGCCGTTCCTGTCTATTCAGTCACCAGCTCTCGCGCTCGGCGGGTCAGGCAAGAAGCGCCGGCGCGTGCGGCAGTTGCTCCCGCCTACACCCGAGACCCGGAAGCTCTCGAGCAAGCCCGGCGACGACAGCGACAGCGACGAGGACGAGTTCCGCCCGCGTTCGATGACTACGCCGCCGCGTCGCGAGTCGCTCATGCGCCAGGCGCGCGTGCAGGTGCAGTCGTATGCTGACGCATCAGATGAGGACGAAGAGAGCGACGGCGAGGAACAGCGTGGGGACGCGGGCAAGGAGGAAGAGGAAGAAGAGAAGGTGCGTGGTGCCGCGGCTACTTTCTTCTTGCGTATCTGCACTTGCTGACTGACAATCGGTTGCTGGCGGGACGGACAGTTGCGGCGGCCGAAGCAGCGGCGCCTGGGTTACTAGCACGCTGGAGCTGACGCGCAGTTTATCATTCGGTCCATATACACGGAGCGCAGCGCGTACGTCCAACCTGCCGCGGTTCGTTCCCTGCGACAACTACACTATATTACGCGCTGTGGGAGGCCGCTCCTCGATTTCAGGACAGCAAGAAGTCGACCTGCAGGCGCCGGTCCAGGGGCTCTCGTGGCAGCGGCGGCGGTGGCATCTCTGTGGGCGTAGCGTAGATCTGTCCGGTGCAGGAAGATATTTGCGCGCCGGCGAAGAGCTCGTCGACTGCGTGCAGCGAGCCGACAGCCTGCTGCAGCGCGCCGAGGAGGTTGCTCTCAGCGCCGAAGAACTCGACAGTGCCGCTGGCGTCGAAGATGAACGTGTAGCGCGAGGGCACGACGAGCTGCGCGCCGACGAGCGCCTGTACGGCGTCCTCGTGCGACTGCACGCCCGGGCAGATGGCGAGCAGCCCGGCGCGATGCGGCCGCACGCGCATGACCGCGTCGATCGTGACGACCGTTAGCTCGCCGGCCGTCTCCACGCGCGGCGCGTGCGTGTCGAAGCGCATGACGGCAAAGAAAGCGCCGAAGCGCCGGAACTGGTCCAGTATGAACTCGACGCCCGTGTAGTCCGGCCCGCGCGTCTGCGCCGTCATGATGGACCGCAGGAAGCGCTGCTGCTCCGGCTCGCGCGCCGCCGACCAGCCGCCCGCGTACTGCCGGAAGAACTCGACCACCGTGCGTGCGGGTGCGCCGCTCGCCGCCCCGCGCGACGCACACAGCAGCGCGCTGTCGGCGAGCGCCTCGCGGCGGCGCCGCAGCGCGTCCACGTCGGCCGAGAGCGCGCGCACGTCGCGCTCGAGCGCCAGCGTCTTCTCCTTCTGCTTGGCGCGGTGCCGCCGCTGGTGGTACTTGTACTGCAGCCGGCGCCGCAGCACCTTGTCGTCCACCGCCGCCGCCGCCGCCGCTGTCGTTGTCGCTGTCGCCGCACCCGCACCCGCCACCGTCTTGGTCTGGGAGCGCGCAGCGGCCGCCGCCGCCGCCGCCGCCGCGGGCCGCGGAGGCATCGGCATGGACCTCGGCGCGGTCGTCGGCGCCAGCGCCGGAAGCGGCGGAAGCGGCGGTAACAGCAGCGTCGGCAACGCCGAGAGGCGGGGGAGCGGCCGCCGATCCATCGAGCGGTCCGTCGGGCGGCGGTCCATCGGCGCAGCTCGCGGGTGGTCGAGCGATCAGCGGAGTGCGAGCGCGCGAGGGCCATGTCGCCGCTCGCTCGCTCTCTCCCAGGCCCTAGCCCGCCCCTCTTTTCCGGACCGGCGCATCCGCCAGACTCGGTTTTGTATGGGAGGAGTGACCTGTCGCGTCTCGGACGAGCGGAGACGCGCGACCAGCCACTCCCACGCACGACGTCGCCCACCCCAGAAACTTTTTAGCGCCAGCCTTCTGCTTACGCGAAGCGCGTGCTGAGTCAGGCCAATCACTTCTGTCGTCACACGCGCCTCCCCAGGCCAGCCAAGACGGGACGAGACCAGCCAGGCAGCAAAGACCAAGACGCCAGCCCACCCGCCCTGCCGCCGCTTGCAGCAGCCCGCCGTTCGACTCGCCGCGGGAGGACTGCACCTGCGCGCGGCGGCCACGGCGCGCGTGCGCTCTGCCGGCGCTTCGTGCAGGGCGGATCGCCGAGCGGCGCGCGCGACGCGCAGTCAGCGAGCAAGTACTGATTTGTAGTAAAGTCAATATTTGCCCGCCGCTATTGCAACATTCCGCGCGCGTAATCGTTCGCTCCTTACAAAACGCAGGTAACTTGCGCAATGGCAGAAAATCATCCCGAGAGCACTTTCCCGCACGCGATCGGAACGATTGGGCGTACGCTCGCGAGATTGCGCACAGAACGGAACGGTTGGCGCGCATGCGCGCGTGCGAGCTAGCAATCCGCAATGTACGTACGCTAGACGCGTGCGTCTGCTCTGCTCTCTCCATCGAAAAGGCAGTCGAAAGCATGTGGTTCGCGCTGGACGAAGGGGAGTTTGCGCCGAAATGTCAACACCCATCGAAAAGATCAGAAAAATGCAGAGCGGAACGCGGGCGATGGCTGCTCGCTGTCATCACTCTGACGCGTCGCTCCTCTACGTACACCGGCCCACTCTTCCCCATCCTTTCGATTGCGTGTTGTATTGCCGGTTGCGCGGGAGGAGAGACCTACCGCCACAAGAAGATCCGCTCACCGCCATACAGCCAGATTCTGCACAACGTCGCCCGGCCCCTGCTTTTCTCTGCGCTCGGCATCTTTCTTACGCGAGGTCGTGCTGACTCAGGCGCGCTGTTGCGGCCGGATTGGACGCCGCGCAGGCATCGGACCCCGCGCTGACTGTCCGTCCAGACCGCTGCTGGACGCACGGCATGCATACTACACAGCGCTTGGACGCTCTGCGCGGAGCAGAGAATTCGACGCGTGCGCGCATGGGGTGGAGAGCGAGCGAGCGAGTGATTGATCTCGAATTTTGTCGGTCCACCGCATCCCATGCGCCACACCCACTCACCCACCCACCCACCAGGCGCGTGCCGTACTACGGTATTCTACTACGGTCGACTATGGAGAGAAAGTGCGAATGGATCCATTGAATTAGGACACGAATGCATGTTGAAGGAGCGAGTGGGAGTAAGCACGCGGAGGGCACAACGGCAGCAAAACAACACAGGAACGAGCGCGCGAGGTCGGTCTGCAGTCTATTGCTGTCTTGCGGACAAGCAACAAGCGGTCGATTGTAGCGCCCGTGCGCGTTCGAGCGAGAAACAAAGCTTCGATTGAAGCAGTAGTACACCCGCTCGCGCTCTCACTCTACTGTTGGTTTCATTGCTAGCGAACAGCGGCGACGGACGATTGCGTCGATTTTCGATGGAGACGCGATTGTGCTCCGTGTCGACGAGTCGAGCATACAATGCGGAATGCGTGTGCCTACCCAACTCCACAACCACTCTGTGTGTGGGTATGAACACTCGTACAGTACGGATCTGCCCATCCTGTCCCTTTGCTTCGATCTCTCTGACGCGACCCAGCACTCCTTTTATCTGCACATTCGCTTTCTTCTGACAACAATCTCGTCGAAACAAGCTTTTTCGCGCCGTTGTGGAACGCACACTTTCCAACCCGGCAGCTCCAGTCATGGCTTCTTCTCTAATCAAAGCTCTCTCGTCGCGTGACTCGAAACATTCCGTCCCGATTATGCGTGGTTTCATGTCGGGACTCGATCTTCGGCTGGCGCTGTGTATGATATTTATCCCCTATCGCGTGATTTTCGAGGCAGAGCGAAATCACAGTCTGGCGGGTATTCTCTTCGACCAATTTGGAGATTCGGGACGATCTGGTGCTGTGGAAGCTCTTGCGAGTTTACAAGACAGGATCATTTCAAGCTATTCTTGCGCTGTCTCTGAATTCTAGCGCGATTTTGCAAATTCATCACATTGGTCGGCGATCCGCTGTCTGCTGTAACCTCATTCCCTGCAATATCGCATGTCTTTGACGCTGATAAAGATACATCATTCAAGTGGTTATTGACGGTGGATCGGATACCACGATCATACTCGATATCAGTCGCTCCTTCTCCTAGTGTAGCCGCAGAAAACGCGCTTCTCCAAGGTGCGCGCAAGTGTCTCACCGTGACTCGCTGGGCGGCCGCCCATCCCCATCCCGACCGACAGTCCCATGGATCGATCCGCCCGCCCGCGTGACTCATTCCTGAGTCAAAACGCGCGCGCGCGCTTCAACCACTTGCGCCCACTATACCGCTCGTACTCGCCGCTTTCGCCACCCGCCACGACGCCCCGGCCCCGCGGCCGCCGCCCGAGCCTATCCCCGCCCGGGCGCCGCGCCGTCCGCGAGGATCGCGCCCGACGCCATCCCCAGGCGCGCGCCGTCCGCGAGCAGCGCCGCGTCCGCGAGCGACCCGAGCGCGGCCCGCAGCGCGTCCAGCAGCCGCAGGTTGGCCAGCAGCGAGACCACGAGCCCCGCGCGGTCGAAGACGAACGTGAGCGAGCCGCCGGCCGCGATCCCGCCGGCCAGCGCGGCCGCCATGCGCGCGGCCCGCGCGCGCGGGAGCGTCCCCAGCCGCGGGAAGAGCTGCGCGGCCAGCCGCGGGCAGAAGCGCAGCCGCAGCACCACGTCCGCGTCCGCGACCGCCAGCTCGCCGGCCGCGCGCACGCGCAGCACGGCCGCGCCGTCCCCACGCGGAGCGGGCTCGAGCGCCAGCCGCGGGCAGAAGCGCGCGTACAGCCGCAGCTGCCGCACGAACGCGTCCGCGCCGCGCACCTCCACGCCGTCGGCCTGCGGGGACAGCACCATGCGCAGGAACTGCTCCTGGGCCGCGAGCGGCGCCGGCGGCGCGCCGAAGACCCGGAAGTACTGCCGCACCACCGCGTGCGCGTGCGCGTGCAGGTGGGGACAGGCCGGCCCGCGGGTCGGGAATGGGGACGGGAGTGGGGACGGGGACGGGGACGGGGACGGGGACGGACCCGGGCCTGTGGTCGCGGTCGCGGCCGCCGCGCGGCGCGCGCGCAGCTGCGCGATCTGCGCGCGCAGCGCCAGCACCGCGGCCTCGAGCTCGCGCGTGAGCTGCTCGCGCTTGGCGCGGTGCCGCCGCTGGTACAGCCGGTCGGCCAGCCGCTTCTTCATGCGGCGCGCGGCGGCCGCGTCCGAGGCGGAGGCCGACGACATGGTGGGCGACGGCGTCGACGACAATGGGTGTGGGGACGGGGCCGAGCCGGGGACCGAGCCGGGGACCGAGCCCGGGACCGAGCCGGGGACCGAGCCGGGGACGCGCTGCGGGGGCCGCGGGCGGGCTCGAGTCTCGGGACGCAGCGGGGGGATCCCGTGGACGGCGGGCGGCGGCCGCAGCATCAACGGCGGCAGCGGCGGCGCCAGCAAATGGGAGAGCGGCATGGAACGACGACGACGACAGCGGAGACGGCGCGGGGAGGGTCGGGCGGTCGGGACGGCCGGAGGAAGATTGGAGACTGGGGAATAGTCGCGTGGGGAAAAGGGGCTCGCTCGTGATGGTCGGGCGGTTTTTCTTGCCGAGCGAGTCCGGTAGTTTACCATCGAGACGGTAAGGAATGACGCCGTCCCGTCCACATGAGCCACAGGGCGGCGGTAGTTTACGCGGCGGGTGCGGCCGTCCAACGAACTGGACTGTCGCCGCCGCCGCCGCGCGCTCAGGGCAGCTCCGTGTTCTCTCGCGCTGGCCCCAAACGCCGGGCGTTCGTGGCCCTATGCTGGCCGCGCGGCGGCATACCGCAGGCTTCACGCCGGTCCTCTCCGGCGCGAGCGAGCGAGCGGTCGGCGAACGCGGTGACGACTGCGACGGAGGGAGGCTGGACGGTCCCAATGGGACAGCCCACGCCCACGCCCACGCCCACGCCCACGCTTACGCCCACGCTTACGTCGCCACTGAGCAGAGGGTGCGCGAGCGGGCAGGCGGGCGGGCGGCGTCGCTTCGCTCCGGACCGGTCGCGCAACCGCCGCTCGAGCCGATTGATTTCCGTCCCGGTCGTCACCCTCGTTCGTAGTTTACGGTATGTTGAAGCCAAATTTACGGTAGCTTTCGCAAAGACACGGACCGAGCGTCTCTTCTCCATCAGTCGTATGTCAGCAATCACGCGTTTGTTTAGATACAAATGACGGGGATGTCGAAATAGAATTCGCGGACGATGAAAATTCAGACGGGCATAGCGATGAGGCACCAGTGACAATCGAGTGATGATGATCACGAAGGCGGCGAATTCACCTGGGGATAATTGCGCTGCAACGGACGGTACAGCGTCCGAGTGAGCAGCAGCCGACAGCCGACGCGCCGACGTGGAAGCAACAGCCATTGCACTCCCTCCCTCCCGCCCGCCGACCGGCAGTCGGCTTCGACTCATCACCTCTCTACGCGCTCGCTCGAGTCGGCAGGACATGCTGTGTGTCTGGATGCGCAGCGGAGTCCGCCAGTGCCGAGTGTGCTGTGTGCGTCCCGATTGCCAACGGACGAGCGTACATCCGGGAACAAGCAAACACGCCGCCCATTGGATTGGATTGGATTGTATCACCCACCATCTCGATCCCGTCCAGTTCGCTCGCTCCACAGCCAGCCAGCCAGCTCTGATGCTGATTTGGAAGCAAACGCGTGCGGTGATTGCGATTCCGATACGGTACTGCTTGCGTACAGTAGGGAACGAACTGTAGCGTACAGTGACGCAGCGGCAGACGGGCCGGGCGAGATGTGCCAAGCCAGCCACAGCTGCCTCGGCGCGACGCGTCGGGTCCGGGGCTCAGCTGACAGCTGACCACCCGAATCGTTCCCGCACTCGTCCGCGCGTTCGCGTTCGTTGCCTGTCGTGGCGGCCAGCGCGTCCGATTCCGCGGCCACAGCCGGCATTCGCCCCGCTTCCGCGGCCGCAGGCGCCGCCACCCGCCGCCCGCCTCACTCATATCGTCGTGGCCGCGAGCGTCGACACGCACGACATGTGCGCGACCCAGTCGGGCAGCGCGTCGATGAACTCGTCCATCGCGGGCGTCCGCACCTCCATGTAGTGGCCTACAAACACCACGTCGATCGGGCGGGCGGTCGCGGCCTCGAGCCAGAAGTGGAAGTCCGCGGGCGGCGCGCCAGTGCACAGCTGCAGGATGTAGGCGTCCTCGGCCTCGGGCGCCGGCCCGCTCGTGCCGTTGCCGACCGACCTGCGCGCGTAGCCGCCGTCAGAGCACCGCGCCACACCGCTCTCGACCGACACCGCGAGGGCAGCACGCACCACGAGGTCAGCCGCGTCGCCTTGGCGTCAATGAACAGGTTCATGTGCGACGGACCCGAGAAGCGCAGGTGGATCTTGCGCCGGTCCGTCGCGCTCGAGTACGTCGACGACAGCACCTCAAGTCTGGGACGCATACACACACAGGCATTCACAGACGCAGACGCGGCGCGAGCCGCCTGCCAGTCAGCACAGCGAGTCCGGAGGCGGTGATCGACGCAAGCGCGGCGCGGCGCCGACCTGGCCTCCGGCTGGTCGGGCGGGAGCTGCGGGTCCGCGACCGGCAGGTACCACGACTTCTCCGCGGGCAACATGTGCTTGACGGGCAGCGACCACGGCAGGTCGCCGTAAATGCGGAACTCCTCGCGCAGAGCGGCCGGCGCCAGCGCGAGCTGTGCGTCGCGCCACTGCGTCTGCGCCAGGAACGGGCGGATCGGGTCGAGGCCGCGGAAGTCCAGCGGGTTCACCCAGAGCCCCGCGTCCGTCTTGACCCCGCCGCCGCGCAGCGCCACGCGGCGGTGCACGTGCTGGATCATCAAGCGCTTCGGGCAGTCGCGCGTGTACGGGTTGCTGCCGCCGCCAGTCGTGCAT
>JAADYC010000015.1:0-65678 GCA_023338135.1 Phytopythium kandeliae | reverse complement strand
TCGCGAGCCAATAAATGACCAATCATCAATCATGTAGGTCTCCCAGAGCCTCAAGTGCGCGGCAAACGCATCTATCCAGTCTCCAGCGCGAGCGACGCACAATGAGTGGCGAGCGCACGGCAATGGAGAGTCGAGCTTGATCTTCACTACTCGCGGTCTGTACGCGAAGGTTGCCTGTGCCTCCAGTGCTATTCACGGTGAGTGGCCGCCCGTCTCTCAGAATCTTCCGGCGACCTGGCGCGGCGAGTGATCGGCGTCCGGGACGCGGTGTGATGGTTGTCGACCTAGGGACTTTCTCGCTTGCGGGACCAACACAAACGACCCCAGTGCGCAGCCGTACTCTCCGGTTCACCCCCTCCATGTCGGACTTCACCGACGACGAGGACTACCAAATCGTCCAGATTGCACGCATGCTGCTGATGCGGCCTGGGAATCACCAAGTCAACTGGAGCGAGCTCGCGCGGCTCGTCATTGGCTCGAAGAAGTCCAAGGGCGAGCTGCGTCAGCGACTCAAGACCCTCAAGCGCAAGTACGGAAACGACGTGAACGCTTTTCCGAAGCGATTCTTCAAGAAGGTATACCCCAGCACCGCCGATGCTCCATGGAGAGCGACGTCGCTGCGACCGCATGGCAAACAGGAGACGCAGTTATATCCTGTTTGCCGCTTTTCCGAGCGGATGCGACGCGCTGCATACCACGAGACGGGCTCTACCGTGGTGGAGACGAACACCAGTGAAGAGCCAAGTCGAGAAGACGGAGGACGCGATTCCTCCTTGATGGTTTTGGCGGTGGCGGCAGACTCTCGCCCAACCGCTCGCATAACCGAGGTCTCCAAGAAGGGGTCGATGAGCTACATCCTCTCGCGTGATGGTATGTGAGCGAGGACTCCCTCTGGTGCGTTCCACATACTTGACAACACGATTGTTTGAGTGCGTCTGTCTGTGATGTGGTAAAGCTGCTACGAGACTATTTCCGGCCATACGTGAGAAGATGCCAGTCTGTCCGAGCCTCCCTCTCAACTCAACACAAACCAAACGTGCTTCAACCTTCCCACAACTCCCACAGCACCTGGATCTCTGCTGACGCTGCTGGCGCTTGCGTCCGCTGATCTATTCTTGCTCGCAGCGTTCCAAGACCTCGTCGGCTTTTGCGCACTTGCTCGAAACAGTGCCCGATTCTCTGGATCTTCCTCAAAGCACTTCTTCTTGTGCTGGCACTTCCTTGCGCCGCAGTCGTCATGGAGATTCCAAGTCCCCGCAGTTCGCGGCACGGAGTCGGTCATCCAAGTATATCGAGGCTTGAGAGCACACCGGGTGGCAATGACGACGAGACACTGGACCGTACTCCATGGCCTATCAACAGACTTAGCTACCAGGACCTGAAGGTTGCGGAGCTGGATGCAATTGACAAGCTGTTCGCGCCACGCGACGACTCCCCGTTGCTAATGAAGTGGGTCATGCAGTGCACGCGAGGTGTTGTGTTCCGCAAGCGGCTGCTCGTTGTATCGGCTTTACGTGTGTGGCTACTGCGACGAAAGAAATCGCTGCGAACAACCATCGAGTGTGTTGAAGTGTACCAGCTCATTCACGTCTCGAGGATTGTTGTCATGAGAGGCTGCGATATCGAGAGTGTTGCTACTCCGGATCCTGCGCTAGCGACAAGCACCTGCGCAACGACGCCGGTGAAAATCTATTTTGCCTCCTCCACTGCCAGCTCCACGGACAGTGAGGACACGATCGAACTATCGACACTTCACATGGATCCGGGCACGCACAGTGAAAGTATTGTGCGACTGCTTCAGCGCCAGCTTCATGCGCTACGATTTGCTTTCCCCTCTGGAAGCCCCCCGCCAGTTCGATTCCACCCACGCTGCAATTGGCAAGAATTCTTCAGCCTCGACGACACTCCACGCCGCTCAGACAGTAGCCAAACCGTCAATGGCAGCTTCAGTATGGAAGAGGAACGGCAACTGAGTGCTCAGTTCACAGCAATTTCCGCAGCCTACCGCGCGTTTTGCGACGATCTACATGCACCATACCGGGAAAGCGTCATGACACGGCTCCAAGAGTGCGCTCGATCTTTCTCATGCATCGATTTCCAGTATTGCCTCGCCATTCCGACCGGCGACGAATCAAATCAGCATCATTCGTCGCAAGGGGTCGACACGCGTCACGCTGATTCTCGCAACCATCACGATAGTGGAGCGTTAGATCGTGCTGCGAAGACTATGCTGCGTTGTTTTGGCTTCGGTCCGCCATCGCGTGCAACCCTACTCCTTCGTGAAACACAAGCACTGGCGTTCGCACTCCATCACGCAGACTTCGTCGATAACATCGTTGTCCGTCAGCTCCAACTCAAGGATGATGGCGTCGCTGCTCTGTTTCAGTCGCTGGTGTCAGCAACTTCTACTGTCCAAGGTCTTGCGCTTCACGATGTTCGTTTATCAACTTCAGGTCTCCGCCTTCTTCAAAACATTGTACTTCAATCGACGATTCAGCACGAGAGAGTCCCCGAAATGGCTAGTGCGCGGGAGAACAAACTTGGGATGCGGAGATTAGATCTGTCTTTCAACCGATTCTCACAGAAGATGGCTGGAGAGCTCGCAGTCACACTCGAGTTGCTGCCGCACGGCCTTGAGCTGTTCTATCTCGAGCGTTGTGCTCTCTCGGAGGCTGCGAGTTGTTTGTTGCTGTCATCAATCGGGGGAAATGCAGCGTTTGCCGGCTCGCTGAGAGAGCTGAATTTGTCAGGGAACCATCTGGGACGAGAAGGAACCAAGATATTGGCGTCGTGGCTAACGGGGGCGTTCACACTGCGCCAGCTTGACGTGTCCCGGACAGCCCTCGATTTGAACTGCTTTTGCATCGCTCTTCAGCAAAACTCGATCCTGAGTGAGTCAGCGTTGGCGTATCTCGACATCTCCTACAATCGAATGCGTTCTCATGCCAGTCAAGCACTCGGCCTTGTGCTAGGGAAGACCCGGAGTCTAGCGACACTTGTGCTGCGAGGGATGATGCGCTTTCACATTGCGCGCATCACCGTTGGTCGCAGGCATAGCTCGTTCGGAATATCGCTCACTTCAAAGTTGCGATCACGTCAAGTAAAGCGCGGGCTCACAATTAGTACCAGTGGCAGGGGTGGCGCGAAGCACACGCGAGGCTTGAAGTGTGAACATCTTCGCAACATATTGAGCCCCATGTTTGCGAATGCTGGGCGAGTGGCGCCAGCGATGGTAGATTTGAGCGAGAACGACTTGCGAGGAAAGAAGGCGGAGCTGCTCGCGCAGCTTCTGGACGCATCGCCAACTATTCCACGACAGTCACTACGCCTTGACCATACGCGCCTGCACGATAGATCGGTACGCACACATTCAAACTTTAACGCCTGGCACGACGTCTAATCAGGTGTTGCTGGGGCTTGTCATTGTAGTCGCTGCTTCTTCTCCATTCAATTCGAGGCTGTGCCACCCTCAATTCACTCAGCCTTGAGGGAAACGGCATTGTAAAGCGCAGCACTCAGCGAAAGAGAGTGCTACTAGATGCTCAGCGCACAAGCTGTCAAGTACAAGGTGACGCTACTCGAGCCGACAATCTTGCGCCAGGCAACCCATTGGAGCAAGCAGCTGCTCGAGTTTTCTCGCTTCTAGTCGGTGGATCAAGAGCGAAAGCAGATGCATCCGAGGCGGGAGTTGTTGATAGCGACGGACAGTCGCGCTCACATCCTCGAGTCCAGCTTCCAGTGCCTCTCCTACAGGAATTGTGCCTCAAGTCATACTCGTCATTCGTATTCGGGTCGATCACGATCGCAGCCGTGGTTGACGCCCTCGCCTTCACCTCCAGCCTGCGTGTACTTGACGTGGCAGGCAACGAGTGTGGTGACGCGTTGGCATATGCGTTAGGGCGAGTGCTTCCCTGCAACTCGAGCTTGCAGACGCTCTTCTGGGACGACAATTTCACCTCTGTCGACGGCTTCTTCGCATTTTACGCTGGCTTGGTGCCCAACCACTCCCTTACAATGGTGCAAATGCCGATTCAAGACACACGCCGGGTAGGCAGTAGACGCATATGGTTTCGTTCACGCGGAAGGACTTGTTTTGACATGGATTGCGTTTACCCTATGAGCAACAGATTCTCGAGAGGCAAAAGGATCCGCCGCGAGAAAAGCTCTTCAGCGTACTGGGAAAGATATTCAAGGCTACGGAGCGCAATCAAGAGAACTGGTTGATGGCCCGGCAGCGCGCAAACGAGAGGTATTCAGACGACAATGCGGAGGGTATCCGAGACGCACACTTGGCTCATTCGGCGAATAACCAAGTAGAGCACGGCGATCCAGCTGGTCCGTCGCGACTTATGATGCAACATCCGCACAACCAGGCAAACGAGAAATGGAGTCAAGACGACCAGTGCAGTCTCACCTTGCTGAGCTCTCCATGTGCCGAGATCGAGTTGCAGGTTCACGCCGAGCAAAGGCAGATGAAGCATGAGAGGAAGGCGCATGGCGCGATCGACAAACCTAAAGACTCAGCAATGAGCCAAACTCCCACCATGCCTCGGTGTCCGTCCCCCAACTTCACTTCACGAGCGAAAAGTGGCAAGAGGCGACGTGCGGGAGATGAGCTCATCGCGAGCTCAAGCATCATCTACCAGTCAAGATACCCTTCAACGATGCACTCATGGGATCTTGGAGCCGCGCGGAGCTGCTTAGGCGTCACTGGATCAGTGTGCGACAGCATTGACTTCACCGCGCAGTGGAACGAGCTCAACGCTCTGTCCACATCATTCTCAACGACGTAGAGTGCGCAGACAGAAGATTCTGTATAGCCACATTGTGTATCCGCTACGAAGGCATTGGTCGTGCGCTCATTGCTAGAGTACGCCATTTACTTTGACATACCCGGCCGAAGGCTCTGAAGAAACGAATTCAAGCTGCTTTTCGCTGCGGCGACGGCCGGATCAACAGCCGCACTCTTCTTCCTCTTCTTCTTTCGTTTGGGTCCATCGAGCAATTTCCTCGGCGGGCTCGCTGGTGGCGGGACCGTTACGCTTTGGAGAACCGACGGCTGCACTTGCTTCTCGGTCTGCTTTTGCTGCGCGACCGACGCCACAGACGAATTCGGCTCCACCGTTAACAGCGCAGGCGGCTTCAGCGCAGCTACACCACTCTCCTTCCCGCCATCGTTGGCGATCTTGGTGCGCTTCAGTGCCGGCGCCGCGTGCTCTAGCCCAGACCGCACTTTGTCCTCTTCACCAGGCTCATCAAGCGCGCGTTTCTTCCCCTTTTCCTTCTTGGACTTTGGTTTGTTGATCATTGTCGCACCCGCGCGTAGGTTCGCATGCTGGCAACGACGACACGTCACACGCTGTTCCAAGTGCCACGATCAAAAGGCATGAGACGCTCGTCGCAAATGAGCAGATCGAGCCAGAAGGAAGCCACTCACCAGCGCACTTGTGATAACTTCAGGCACGGCAGACGCCACTGTCAATCGCTTGTTGCGCCGCCGCTGAAGCGCCAACTTGCGATTGGCCGCGGCTTTCGGCGCCATGGGCACCACTCGCACATCTGCCGAGACAGTTGGGACTAACAGTCCGCCGCAGCGCTCGCACACATAGTCCAGCACCTCGTCCGGCAATGCGACACGATTCAAGCGCGCGATTTGCACCATGGACGCGCTGTTACGGCGACGAGATCACGGTAAGCATGGCGAGCGCGGAGAAGTCAAGCAGGACTGTGGACGCACCTCATTTGGTGCGCGACAGAAGCGCACGTCGCGATGGTCGCGTGCGCCGCTTGCCACAGGTAGTTAAAGCGCTTCTCTAGCTGCCTGGCGCCGTTCCCTACCGGTAGCTTGATCGCCGGCAGCAGCACGCGGTTCACCGCGCGAGCAGCGGCTTCATTACCGCTCATGTCGCCAACGTTCTCACGAATGGCGTGCAACCACAGCAGCCATGTAGTCACTAAAAGTGATATCCCGAAATAATGACAAGCAAGACTAGCGAAAGGAGTGTTTCGAGTCGCGGGCCAGCTCGAGTGAGAGCGAAGCTACTGGTGGCGTCGTTGCGCGCACGGCGATGGAGGACTGGACAAGGCGGCAGTCGCGAAAGGCCAGGCAGAGGAATGATCCGAACACGGTCTGAGGCTCTCTCGGCTGAAGGCACCCTGGCTCGTACCGGTTTCGAAGTCCGCAGAGGGGACTTCTATTGTCGAGCCTCTCGCATCCATCTGGATGTCTCGACAACAAGCAGTCACGATGGCCTCTATAACTGCAACAAGCGAAAGAAGAATCGAATGGCGCTTTACAAAACGGGCAAAAAGCATCTTCTCCATGACGGACTGTCCTCTCCACGCCGCGGGCAGTGGACGGCGTCATCCGACAATCAGCGCCTCGGCACTTCCTTCACATGAGGTAACCCTCGCTCTGCGCGAGCGCGTGGGCCGAGCGCTTGGCGTCGCTGAAGAGCTCGTTGATCTCCTCCACGTCGTCCACCTCCACTTCTTTGCGGCCCTGCGTCTCCGCCAAGATGCGTGAAGGTGTCAGCAACTGCACACTGTAGCGCAGCGACGTCTGGGAGCCGATTTCCCCCAGTCGTTGGGTCGCGTCATCCTTGAGCGTGATGCCCTCGGCCTCAGCTCGGATCTTGAGGATTTGCACCATCTCCTCGACCGAGTATGGCATCGTTCGCACGATCAGCATGCGATCCAGCAGGTCCAGCGGCACACCATGCGGGGAGGAAATGTCCGTGCCACGAATGGTGCACACGCCACGGTTCGTCGCAAAGATGACGATCGGCGCGAGAGTCGACTCGAGTGCACGGTTGAGGTACGTGAAGCACTCAATGTCGAGCATGTGCACCTCGTCGACAAAGAGCACGCCAGGCACGAGCTCCGCGACGCCCTGGTCGATGTAGCGGTTGACGACCTTGTTGATCTCGGTCCGCAGCTTCTCCGTGATCTCCGTTTTCTTGGGCTTCATCATCTGGCCCATCATCGACATGATGTCCTGTCCGCCCTGCGGTCGGGCGTTGGCAATGTCCAGATCGTGGAGCGTCACGTCCTGGATCAACTCCTTCTTCTTGTGCACGTCGCCCTTCGGCACGGGTACGTATTCCTCCGCCTCGAGGTCGTACTCGGTCGCGTAGGCATCCGAGCGGCCGACACGCTTCACGGAGCCGTTGTTGGCCTCAATGTAGATGACGTCACCCACTGACACCTTCTCCTTCTGCAGGGACTCGTAGATGCTCGGGTCCAGACGCAGCTGCTTGGACCCCTTGGTCGTCTTGAGCCCGACAATCACGTGCGAGATGGTCTTGCCGTAGCCTCCCAGCGGGTTCTCCGTCTCCTCGGGCGACATCTCCGTGACTTCACCCTCGTACACCTCCTTGTTCTCCTTGATGCGCAGACCGATCGCGCGGCGGAAGTTCTCCATCAGGATCTCCGTCTTCTTGACCTCGGACGAGTACACCTCGGAGCCGACCATGGGACAGAACGGCACCTTGGGGCCAAGTTCCTGAGAAATACCAAGCGCCAGCGCCGTCTTGCCAGTTCCCGGCGCACCAGCCAGCAACAACGCGCGTCCGGCCATCTTCTTGGACTTGATCAGCTCTACCACGATGCCTGCCGCCTCGCGCGCCTTCTCCTGGCCGACGAGCCCAGAGCCGATAGGCAGCGCCAGGCCATCGTCGTCCAGACCGAGGCCCTTGATGTGCGTGTGCGACGCAATACGCTGCGTCTTGGTCGTTGACTGCACCTCCTCGATCTGCGTGTCCAGTAGGCCAGTCACTCAGTCAGTCGGTCTGTCGGTTAGTCGGTTAGTCGGCGGCACCGCGCCGCCAAAAGCGCTCGTTAGCGCGCCATATTGCGCGGATGCTGCCACTTCTAGAGCGTCACTGAGCCAGCGCCGAGACGCAGAGGCTGCGGACGCACCTTCATGGTCGTGAGAAGCTGTGCGCGGCGCGGAGAGCGGCGGGGCGAAGCGCGAGTGCGCGAGCAAGCAGCGTTCGCTGGCGTCCAGGCGTCGCTTTGGCCTGGCGCTTGAGCTGTGAGCTCCAACAAGATACGCCCCACTTTTTCTGGACCACAGCTCCGTTATTCTGGAATCCTGTCGAACGGCATTCCCCATTTTGAAAGAAAGACAACCCAGTTTACAAGGCAACGTCGACCGTTCTTGCTGCGCCATGGGCTCCGTTCGCGCGCTGTTCGGCGGCGCGCTCTCGTGCGAGGTGCCCCCGGAGTTTGTCGACGTGAGGTGCGTCTCCTCGTCTCCTCGTGTGCGCCGTCAGGACTGCTGGACGCCCTGTGTAACCCGAGTAACACCGCCGTCTTGCGCGCTTGGTGCAGCTCGTTCCGACAGGTGCCGGACAACCAGGAGGTGTTCGCCAACGCCGCGACGGACGCGTGCGTGATCGTGGAGCTACTGCAGTACGAGGAGCAAGTGGCCGACGCCAACAGCGCGCGCCACTTCTTCGACGAGATCGCGCACTCGAACGGCTGCGGACCCGCGGAGGTGTCGGTGCTGCTGTCCGAGCCGGCAGTGAGCGGCGTGCGCGCACCGGCGATCGACGCGCCGCACTCGGCCAGTGTCATCGTTGGCGACCAGCGCGTGGCCAAGTTCAAGGAGGGCGACAGCGCCAAGAACGTCGTGCGCGTGTATCTCGGCAACATCCGGTGCGCATTCGTCGATCCGCCGAGTGGCAGGCGTGACGCGGATGGAAGTGTTCTCCGTCACTGACTTGTCGGGCGTTGCGTGTGCATGCATCTGCACGTGGCGGTCGGCTGCCACTAGACTGCCGGGTGTGACGACGGACGTGGTCATCTCCGTGTCGGCGCCGATGCGCATCAGCCCAGAGAGCAGCAGCAGCGGCGCGTTCCAGCTCGAGAACAGCTCGGAGGCGGCCGCGGCGATATTTATGCACGCTTTCACGTCCTTCACGGTGCTCGACTGGTCCCTCTTCCAGTGAGCGCACGTCAACGGCCTCGACGGCGCCCGCACGCGGCGCAAATGGGCGAACGAGACACGACGAGTTTAGGCTTAGATGCAACGACACTCGTTGTACTTTGAATACTTATCACGGGAACAATCGTTCGACACGGTCCGGATTGGTCCAAGTCCACGGACGCTGTGGTGCCTTAGCAGCCGTCTCCGCCAGCGATGGTGAGGCACGAGGTGCTGGGGAAGATGCTGAGGATGTTGGTGACCACGGCGTAGATGAGCGTGACGAACAGATACGTCACGGTCACGGCTCCCATGAACCAGGACGAGGCGCCAAGGCGCTTCATCAGCTGCGTCTCCTCCTTCTGACGCGGCAGCATGGGCAGGAACGCGAGCGAGAAGAGCTGGACGCAGTACATGATGACGACGGTCCAGAAGATGTCGCGGCGCACGCCGTCCGAGTCGTTCTGGATGCGCTCCGTCGTGAGGTCGAAGGCCGAGTCGACGTTGCGCGTCAGCGCGGTCGCGAACGGCGCGCCGAGGTTGTACACGGTCGTGAGCAGGCCGTACATGGCACCCTCGTGGCCCTCCGCGGCCAGCTCGACCATGATGAAGGAGCTGACGATGTACAGAATGCCCTGCGGCACCTGCTCGAGCACGGGCACGCCCAGCCAGAACCACTCGGCGCGGTAGATGTCGAAGATGGTGATGATCTTGCAAATGGCGTCGAGGATGACGGTGCAGATCATGGTCACCACAGGTGTACGGCGCCAGTCCCACTGCAAGCCGTACTTGCCGGCGAACCAAATCGAGGCCGAGAAGACCACGTACGTGAGCATGCTCGCAATCTTCTCGTTGAACGGCGTCGTGTTGACCCAGTACGTCTGGATCGGGTTCTTCGACGTGTACGTGAAGGCCATGAAGATGGCCGAGAAGAGCTGGTACGCGATGTACTGGAACACAGCGCGCGTCTGCAGGATCTCCCACAGTGTCGTGATGTACACGCGGAAGTGGATGCGCTCGCAGCGCTCCTCGCGCAGGAAGAACCACGTGATTGGCAGAATCGGCGCGATCAGGATGGCCACGATCAGCATGAGCATCGGGAACGAGAGCGCAAAGTCGAAGTTGCCGCCGTAGTCCTCGCCGTTGAAGCCGACCGCGATCAGCACCTGCGCGAGGATCGTAAACGCCCAACGCACCGTGTAGATCGCCGTCTGCGTGTGGCCGCGCACGTTCACGGGCTCGCGCTGCGCCAGCTCGACCACGAAGCCATCGGCGCACACGTCGGCCATGAGGTACCCGAAGGCGCAGAGCATCATGGGGATGATGTACTTGCTGCCCTGGTCGGCCGCGCTGTAGTTGATAGTCGCGATGATCTCGTCCGTATAGTCCTCCGGCTTGGTGTCGCGGTAGTCCGGGTCCGTGAAGTACGGCTCGCCCGCCGGCATGCAGGCCATGTAGATGAGCATGGCGAGCGCGATGCACCAGCCGATGATCATGTACGGGCGGCGCCGGTACCCGCGGATGGGGAAGCAGTCCGACAAGATGCCGTAGAAGGTCTTGAAGGACCACGGCAGCTGCACGAGCACGGCCGCCGTCGTGGTCTGCGCGCCAGAGATGTTGAGGTAGTTCTGCAGGAACGGGTACACGACGTTGGGCAGCAGTCCGTCGATGAGTCCGACAGCCGCGTACTGCGCCAGGAGGCCGAAGTAGTCTCGCGACAGGAGCGCCGGGGCGCCGCCGTCACGCAGCGCGCCGCCCTCGATCGTGTCGTCGTATACGTGACGCAGCTTGCGGTACTCGCGCGGCGTGTCGTCCGAGTGCGGCGTCATGCCGTTGCCGAGAATGCTCACGTCCGTGTCCATCGCCATGGAGTAGTCGAACTCCTTCATGGAGCCTCGCGGGTACTGCGGCTGCGGGTGCAGTTGCGTCTGCTGTGGCGGTTGCTGCTGCTGCTGCTGCTGCTGCGGTGCGGTGTAGTGCGCGTCCTGGCCGTACATGCCGGAGGCAGATCGGCAAATGACGCTCGATGCGCGCGTCCACCCGCGGCGAGGTGAGTTGGTCCGTGACTGACAGAGGGAGGGAGAGAACAACAGCGAGAGAGAGAGAGAAAGAGAGAGAGAGAGAGAGGAGACCGGACCTTGCCATGTGCGCCGCGCGCCACGTCGCGACGAGGAGAGGAGCCAACCGGCAACCGGGTCAAGCTTTTCGGCCAGCAGACTTCATGGCTTTGGTGAGTGTACATGCGCCACCGGCCAGCTGGCGCCGCCGTCCTCGCCCGCTCGCTCGCACAGACGTTGCCCGCCCTCTTCGCGCCTACAGCGTATGGTCGGCGCTTGATCAGAGAGGATGGGAGGCCGCCGCCTCTGTCTCACACCAATCGGAGCGATGCAACGCCGCCAGCAGTGGCGGCTGAAGAAGCGCAGAGGGTCTCATCAACTGTCGACCTGATGCCGCAAGCAGTAGCCGGTTGAAACGTCACTTGCGAACGAAGAGCGCTCTCCTCTGTGAGCGACAGATGGGAGGGTGAGCGTGGTCACGTCCGAGGGACGATGGCCGCGCGACTGGAACGCAAACCGTTGGCAACCGAGCGCTTCAACGCTCGGAACGCGAGCGGCTCCGCTCAAGGCAGCGGCTCGAGGCGCCGCCGTGTTGCAGCGGCGCTCGTTCAAAGACAGTGGTGGGAGGCGGGATCCGAGTCGTGGCATCGTCCGGTCGACCGACCAGCCGTGTCTTTGCCATAGTCCTGCGTCCAATGTGCACGTCACTCGCGCGCGCGCGCGAGGTCATGATGGCACTGACTCTGCCGAATGTGGTGCTGCAGATGCTCCGCCGATTAGCGGGTGCGCGGCTGCTCCTTTGCTGTCGTGATCGACGCGGGAGCACCTTGCGATGCGAGGGGAGGAAGGAGCTGGAGGAAGAGAGTGCGGTGCAGATGGCGAACCGCTGGCCGGCCGGCCGTATGGCAAAGAGTGCCATCAGCAAAACGCGCCACATGGCAGCGATGCATGGCTTGACACCCTTTAGAAGATGATATTCAAATGTGAAGCATATGTGGCGGAACGTCAATTGGCACCGATCTGCCTGAGCAGCTGCCTGTTACAATCGATCTCCGTCCGAACAGCATGTGTGCTGGTGTCCGCAAACCCCGCAGCCGGTTCGAGCGCACAGATCGCCAGGTCAACGCGAGCCGGCGCCAGCGCGGCGCAGTCGCGTTCGCGCAGCCGCGAGTCGCCGTCTTGAAGACAATCCCACTTGCCCGGGAACCCTGGCGAACCAACAAAAGACACATCACGAGGCGACAAGAGCATAGACGCCAGCAAGTGGCCGCGAGAATCGTCGTCACACTGACTATTCACGGGATGCCGAACGAGGGGGCTCGCGCGCGAGCATAGTGAAGCGCTTGTGATCTCGATGCGCATTGCTGTGCGTTACCTACTCGCTGGTCCCTTTGTATCCAGCCGCTCGGATCCATCCGTCCACCCATCGACGAGCGGAATGAACCACTCGGCGTGACGGCGTTACAACCTCGCGGCCGCCGCCGCCCTTGCTCACCATCCGTGCGCAGGCAGACAGGCAGACAGGCAGGCAGGCAGGCAGGCACCCGAATGGTCTTCGCCCGAGCCTTCGCCACTCGCCCAGGCGGTCGACTCGCCGCACCGCGTAATGAAGACGCTGGCGTGATGACTGCGCCGCGCTCCTCCCTCGCGACGCCACGACCAGGATGGGGATCATCCGACGTCGCCGAAACGACCGGAACGTACTATTCCTCTCCGCATAGGTACGCTCAAAGCTCGAGCGACAACTTCAACGCGGACCAATCCGAGTACGCTCGCGATCGCGGCCAGGCCTCTCCACACATCCATCGCTGCTTCTACAATACGCCACGCGAGAGGCGGTGGCGCTTCGCATCGATGGCCCGGTCACTCCCCGCGATGCGGGCACTGCACGCTCGTCGTGCGGACTTGCATCGATCGCTCACGTGTCCAGCATGCACAGCATGGCGCACCCGCGGCGGATCCAGTGGTCCGGGCTCTTGTCCGTCGGCACATCGAGTGACACGACAAAGTTGGTCGAGTGTCCTGTGGTAGACAACGTGCCAGCGCGGATGGAGGTCTTGTAGAGAGGGCACTCGTACACGTCCATAGGCTTGTACTCGTCGCGCCTCATGGGCTTGAGCCAGATCACGGGCATCCGATCGAACAGCTCGCCCGGGATCGACTCGGCCATCATCATCGTGTTCCGGTCGTACCGCGCACCCTCCATGAAGAGTCCGTAGATATACACGCCGAAGGCGGGAGGCGCGTGATACCCTTCCTTGTCGCGCGAGGTGATCTCACACGACACGACGAGCGCGTCGATGGCGATCTGCTTCTCTCGCGAAAACGCCTGCTTGACGGCCGTCATAAAGCCCTGGGGGAAGAAGAAGCCCGAGAGCCAGAAAGCGAGCGGCGGTCCGCGCACGAGCCAGTCGTGCGTGAAGGTGATGCGCGCGAAGAAGTCTTCGATCCACGACGCGAGCGGCTTGAGGCACGGGTACCCCGCATCCTCCCATTCGCGCGGGATCTGCTGGATGAGGAACCCATTGTACATCTTCTCGAGGGGGCCGGACATGACCACAAGTCCCTTGATCGCGCGCTTGAGCGACTCGAGCGTCGCCTTCATGACCGATATCAGCACGTTGAAGCGGATCATCTCCTGCGAGAGGAACACACCAAGCGAGTTGCGGCTGCCGCCTGCGGCCTCCTGGAACGTCGACACATGCGCTTGGCTCTCCGCGAATAGGTTTGGCATCCTCTCCTGGATGGAGACGACCATATCCATCACGATCGCGTCGTTACTTTGCGCCGCCGATCCGCCGCCGCTGTCACCGCCGCCTCCTCCCCCTAGCATGCGCAGAATCGTGCCGAGCAGTTGGCCAGTCTCCTTCTGCTGAAAGGTAATGTCGGCGTTTGCGTGCAGTCCAAAGATATCGGGGGCGTCGACGTTCGGTAGCGTGGCGACGTAGTCGCGGACAGCGGCAAGAGCCCCCTCTGGAGGCGCGAAGTACACATTTGAAGACGTGAACCGGTAGTCGTCGTCCATGACCGCGGGACAGAACAGTTTCCGCATGATGCTCGAGTTGGTGCGTTTGTCCCAGCGATCCGTGATGCGTCCGCCGTACGAGATGTCGGCAACCATGACATTGAGCGTCACATACGGCACCACTTCTTGCTCCTCAAGGTACAGTCGCACCTGCTGCATGCCCGTTTTGAGGTCGCTGTTCATCCATTCGTAGGGGATGTTCCACCCGACGGCGCCAAACTTCCGGCGCTCGAGACATACAGCGTTATAGAAGGCTAGCGCGAACAGGAGCTTCTTGTACTCGCGCGGTTTGGTGCATCCCTCATAGTCAGCCTCCTTCATGTCGAGGAACGTACGCCCAAGGTTCGCTCGGATGCCCTTCGGCGGCTCGTTGGTAATTTTGATGCCGTTCTGAAGAATGGGCACTGGGAAGCGCGGACTTGGCATACTGGTGAGCCACAACCGAAACTCCGGGTGCGTCTCCTCCGTTTGCGCCTGTTCCAAGATGTGTTCGAGCCTCCCGAGCCAGGAGACCGCGAGGTGGCAATTCTGTAAGCACACCCAGTCGCCTGTCTCCTTCGCCTGCTTCATGAGCGCTTCCGCGATCGGACCCTGGCCTTGACCCAGCGAGATGATCTTGAGACCCGATCCTTCTTTGCCTTCTTGTTTTGCGAGCTCAAGCAAGTAGTCGTTGATGTCTGCACCAGGCGACAACACAAAGATGAGCGGAGTCTCGGGCTTGGAGTCGCGGTAACACCCAGCCAGGTCGAACGGAGGAGACTCGGTGAACACGGCGCCGAGCTCTCGCCCGACAAACTCGCGCGTGCCAAAAACGAGCATTTCCTCACGGAAGATACGGAGCACCAATAGCCGCTGAAAGTTGGTCAGACTCGCCTCCCACGGCTCTGGCAACGGCTCGGCGTGAGGCAAGTCAGAGAGCACCATCGACTGTTTCCATGGCTCGGGATTGGCGACGACGTGTTCTGCGAGCGATGCGAACGCAGGGGATACGTCTCGCATACCCAGAAGGGTCTTCCACACTCGATCCGAGAACCAAAGCGGCCGCGCGAGCCCGCATGATGCCGCCAGCGCAGCCTGTGCGGCTGCACTGCGTTTGTCGCCGACGAGGAAGAAACTCCACTCCATCGGCGTGATAGCGCCGCGTTGCAGTAAAATGTTGGCCGCAATCATGAACGCGTAAACGATCTTGTCCTTCTCGAAGAGGCCGCGGCAGACGTTCACAAACATGGAAAGAGTGATGTCGTCCATCAAGATCTGCAGACGTTCGTCCAGTACCTCGGACTTGGTGGAGTTCTCAAGGCGCATGACGAACAGTTTCTGGTAGAACTGCAACGAGTACTGGTACATTGGATCGACGAGCGCCAAGCTCGCGATCGCGAAATAGATGATCGAGCCACGCACAGCGACGCAGCGGTAGCCCTCGCGCGTTCGGTCGATCTCCGTGGACGTTGTCTCAGCCTCAGCCATGCGCGTCTTGATCGCCGACGACGTCACTTTGCTATGTGCCAGCGTCTCGATGAGCTCCTCGTCGTCTAGGATGTTACCTTGTGAGTTCTCGAGCATGTGCAAGATCTTGTCCTCGATCTCTTTGAGCTGTTTCTTGTCAGCGGCGATGTTGATGGTCAGCTCGTTCTTCTTCTGCTCCAGATCCGGTCGCTCGCTCCGCACCACGTCCACAAGCAGTTGGTCCTCGAGACCAGTGAGCGTGACTGTGAAATTGATCACGGTCACCTTGATGCAGATCTCAGGCATATAGTGTGGATTTGCCAGTTTCGTAGTGATGTAGAACCGGAAGCTGTCGCTGTAGGGCACATCGGTGTCGCCTAGGTGCAGCAGGAATTGACCACCTCGTTTAAACACTTGCTTCAACAGCACTGGCTCAAGCGACGGGTCCAGGTCTTCCTCGACGTTTTCGAGTAACACTGGAGCTCCGTACCGAATTGCGTTCTCTAGCGTGCGTAAGAAGTCCTTCTGCGACAACTTGATGATCTGGAGCGAACCAGCTGCCTTGTACATATTCTTGATCCACTTGTTCGCTTGACTTTGTGGATCGATCATCAGTGGCCAACGGCGTCCCATTGTCGTGAACAGACCGTTTTCAATGGAGAACGTATCGGCGGGAAGGCCCATGATGTTCCACTCTCGCACCACGACTGGGTCCGCGAGGACGCGCTGGAACGAAAAGTTGCTGTCCACAGGAAGCCCGCTGTCTTTGCAGAAAGAGATCCACTGCTGCTGGAGTTCGTGGCGAAACTCGGCAGTGAAAGGACCCAGATAAGCAATGCATCCTGCGGATAAGATCATGTCGCCCACGAGGTTTACCATATCGATTGCAAGCGCTTCTGCGCACTCCTTCCAGCGGCCCTGTTCCTCTCCGAGAGAGTCGATGAGTTTCTCAGCGCGCAGCAGCTGCGCCTGGGTTTTCTGCGTCTGCTTCTCGAGGTCCACTTTCTTCTGTTGTGCCTCCTCAAGCGTGCGCTTTAAATCGGCGACCTTCTTCAACACCTCGCGAAGACCTGCCTGCTTGACGTCGAGCTGCTTTTGCTCCTCTTCAAGCCTCTGTTCGGCAGCTTTCAAGTTCTCCTTCTTCGGTCCGATATTTTTCGCGACCGTATCGTAAGTATACATGGCTCGCACCCACATGCAGAGCGAGGTGGCAGCAGTTGAGATGGTGCTCAAAGTCTCCGGAGTAAACTCGTCGTCTTGAATGAACTTGGCGAGCTGTTTGATCGTTTTGGGAGGAATGTTATCCTTGTCATACTCTTTGAGCTTGTCGAGGAACTTCATGTCGTTCAGTAATTTCTTCGCTTCGTTCCACTCTTGCTTCGCGCCAAACAGCAGACACACCGCGTTCATGGTCACACCCACTAGTCGAGGCGGATTCGTGAAGGTCTTCAGGACCGTGATGTCGTCTTTTTTCAACTGCGACAGCGCTTTAATGGCTGCATAATATGCTGGCATGGCTTCGTCCAAATCTTTCTGGCAGTCGTCCTTGATGACCTTGACTTCCTCGGCGATCTTGTTGGCCGCTTCCACGTCTGCTTGGATTATCTGCTGCTGCTTGTCGGCTTCGGCTTGATTCTTTGCTACCTGCTCCAATAGCAGCGTGGTGTCCTCTTGCGCCTTAATCAGCACAGGCTGTAGATCTGTCAGCGATTTCTTAAGGTTGCCTACGACTTCTTCCGTCTCGGTGAGCTTCTTCAAACCGCCGCGATATCGCGCCTCCTTGACACGGACAAGGTGCCGGTGATTCCGCAGCATGTCCACATAGAGCTTGATCAGCTCCAGGTAGCTCGTTGGCGTCGTGTAGTTACGCCGCTTGAGCTGTTCGTAGAACCGAGCTGTCGCGTCCTCTACACTTCGATGGATTGTCACCGCCATAGTACAAAGTGTGTCCACATTCTCTTGGATACCTAGCTCCTCCGCGTTCGCCGCGAAAAACCGTTTCGCAACCGAGTTGAGTGCGTCTTCTGGCCAGGCGTTGAACCAGTCGATTGTGCAGCAGTTGACCAACGACGGGAACATGCGGCACCGATTTCGAAACCCTGCGCCAATTGGTGAGAACGCGAGCACCACATGCAGATTCTCGCGTACGAGCGTCACATAGTATTGGAGGATATCCTCGCGTGTGACCTTGCCGACTTGCTGCGCGAGTGGTCGAACCATACCCACAATTTTCTCGATCTCGTCCGCCGCGAACAGATTTGGCACGTCGCCAGTGTTCAACACATTGTTGATGTCTTCCAAAAAAGATTCTTGGACAATCTGTGCGTCCGAGAAGAGGAACACAACTGGCTTGTTCTCGGCGCCAGCCGCCATCAATATCTTCTTGAGATCTTCATGGAACTCATTGGCACCATATCCGCGCGTGATCTCGATCGAGAAACACCGATAGTCCGCCATAAAGGCGGCCAAGCGCGTCAAACTCTGACGACCTGAGCCGCCAACTCCAACGAGCAGCGCGTTGCCGCGTGGCTGGCTCAAGACACGGCAGATTCGCGAGATATGGTGCATGGCGTCGCTGAAGAATACGAGATGCATCTGGCTTGGAAAGGTGATATTGTACTCTTCCAAATATTCCATGAGGAGTGAGTTCAGCTGCACCAGGTCGTCCACTGGACGATACGATTTGTTCTCGCGGGTGAGGTAATCACCGTACAAGATGTTTTCGAATTGATCAGGCGTCCACGCCACCTTGATGTGGTCCATAAGCAGCTCTGAGCATGCTCGATTGAACCACGCTCGGTCGTCTCCATCGACTAGGCGGTCTCGAAATACGCGCGCTTCTTCGTGCAGCCACAGCTTGAGAAGTCCATCTTCGCTCGGTACATTCTCCTTCTTGATCATGAGGACGCCCTGGAATACCTTCGACAAATCGCGGAGGTTGAATGTGTAGTGCGACTTGGATGGGGTCGGCAGCATCTCGACCTCGACCTTTTGGTACAGTGCGACAGACGCATTGACTATGGGAGCGGCCATTTGTGTCATGGATGGCAGCTCCGAGCTGAGGAATCCGCCCAGAATGGACGAAAAAATTCGCTTCATCACATCACCCGACAGATTCGGAATCCACACCATGTGGAAGTGACGTAGTAGCCGTGGCGTCACTTCACTTCTCCCTCCTCCAGGCGGAGCACATGCAGCAGCAAAGACAACATCTTTCACGCTTTTGAAAAACATCTTGGATGTGTCATAGAAGCCTCCCTGGTCCACGACTTGGCGGAGCAGCTCGTTCGGCGGCTGGGCGCCGTAGATCTCGAGCGCAGGCATATTGAGATCATCGACAAAGAACAGCATGCGTTTCCCTGTCGGCGGTCCAAGCAGGTTCTTTCGCTTTTTCTCGAGTTTGAGCTCGAACTGTTCATTCAGGTTACGCGGTTTTGTTTGCGCCGAGTAACTCATCGTGGTCGAGATGCATGAGTCTGTCTTGGACATATCATCAAGGAACGACTGTATGATCACCGACTTGCCCACCCCTGTCTCGCCGCTGTAAAGCACGTGGTGGTCCGAGAGTAGCAACTTCTCAAGAAGGTATCGAAACCGAGTTGTATCTTGCGTCGGCACAACCATGCTAAAGTACGATGCACCCGGCGCGAACGTGAACTTGGGTGTCTTCTCGACCCATGAGGTCCATTTGCCTGTCAACTCGTCAATGACGACATCGTATACATTGGTGACGGCATTAACAGTCCCGGTCGCTGTACCGTCACTGTCAATCAGGTCGTGGAACTGACCCATACAGAAGTCGTTGAATTTGGTGCGTGACGCATCGTCAATGTTCGCTCCGACGGACCAGGTCACAGCGAACACAAAGTACATTTTCAACAGCGCAGCCAAATCCGTGACGCTGTCGCGCACTTTCGCTGCACCGTTCGCGAGGCACGAGGCGAGGAGGTTGAGACATCCCTGCATTAGGTTGGCGTTATTGCTCGGCACTTTCTCCTTGCAGTGCGAGCGCACGAAGTTGATCGCGAGTGGCACATGAGTTTCGACGAGCCCAAGTATCATGTCACACATATCTTGCGACGACAAGATCGTCTCGAGAGTCGTGACCTTCCACGTGCGAGCCAGGGATGTCAGACCCACGTGAACTTGCTCCATGTACACCATGCCGCACCGACTGACTGTAGCGGGTGACGCCACGCGTAGGTCTTGCACCTCGAACATCATGTGAAGTGTGTGTGGCAGCTTGATGCGCTCGCTGTTGGACAAGCAAAGCGTCTTATTGTCGTCCAGCACCGTGTTCATGTTCTCAATCCAGACTGCGTCAACAGGACCGTCGAAAATGACCCAGTTGCGGTGGTCTGACTCCGCAGCTTCCTGGACGCACTGACGCACGAGCTTTGGGACCAAACCGTCGGTCCATTCGTTCGTCATCAAATTGAACTCACCGTAGAGCTGCCCGGCCGAAATAGACTTCGGGTTCAGAGTGAGTCGCTGCACCAGCTTGTAGAAGCCGTCGCGATCAACAACTCCATCCTGATGCAGTTGCGTCAACGCCCGCGCTAAAACCATGCAGTTAGTGCTCTTCCCGCTACCAGCCTCGCCCACAAGCATCATTCCGTGCCGAACAAGCTGCGTCTCGTGGACTTGGATAGCCTTGGTTATGAACGACGGTACCTGTTGGAGATGAAGTAGATCGAGCTGTTTCTCAAT
The DNA here is from genome assembly GCA_023338135.1 of Phytopythium kandeliae. NCBI lineage: Eukaryota > Oomycota > Peronosporomycetes > Pythiales > Pythiaceae > Phytopythium > Phytopythium kandeliae. The sequence goes on along the minus strand of JAADYC010000015.1, from coordinate 45,511 downwards.
TGCTTTCTGTAGCAATCCGTAGTCAACGAAAGGGACAACAACTCCAGGAAACAGATCGGCGATGATGCCGCGGAACAACGGCAGGTCTTGCTCCAGGAATTTGGGCACATTGCTATCACGCATGGCGCGAATGAGAAGCAAGTCCTCGTGCATGTCAGGCTCTTTGCGTTTGAGCTGGCCGGCAGCAACGAGCACGGACTTCACTGCTCGCATACCGAAGTCGTAGTGATCTTGCTTCGATAGCTGCTCACTCGAAAGCGAGTACAACTGTGTCATCTTGTTAGACAGCGGCAAGGCATTCGCAAAACCCTCCGAGAAAAGCACGATCTCCGCGATAAGGCGGTAGTCCGGAACCATCATCGCCACAGGGCGAAACAGCGCCTTCAGGTTGTCTGGCAGCTCCGTGCGACCGGCGTAGCCAGGATTCATCGTGATGAACACGCCAAAACCCGTGTTGAGGCGGATCATCTTTCCTTCAAACTCGAACTGATCCACGTCCGCGACAATAGCTTGCTGAATGCAAAGTACTTGCTGCGCGATCACGGACAAAACTTCAATGTCAATGCGGTTGAATTCGTCAAAGCACGCCCATGCGCCAGCTTGCGCGAGTCCGGAGAAGAAGCGACCCATGATTTTGTAGTCCAAGCCATCCGAGCAGTTGAACACAACGCACTGTACAGCTAATGCTTTGGCTAAGTCCTTTGTTGTCTCTGTTTTGCCAGTTCCTGCAGGGCCTGCGGGTGCCCCACCAAGGCGTAAATGCAGTGCTCCCGTCAGCGTCATATAGCAGATATCTGTCAGCGGTGTGATCACTAGCCGAGGAGAATTGCCCAAGTATTCGTATCCGTAGATGAATCGTGTGTTGGTCTGCCTCGCGACAAAGTTCTTGATGTCATCCTCCCAGTAGTACCGCAGCTGTCTGGTCCACTCGAAATCACTCAGAGACGACACGTTGCTGTCCTTGAGCGACCGTACCACGTCTCGGGCGTGCACATCGATTGTGATGATGGCACCCATCAAGATGCGTTGCAGCTTGTTGAGCTGTCCGCGCACAAGCTGGACCATGCCGTCGATCTGCTTCAGGCTGAACTGAAGGAATCCGTCAATGGCATGCGGGTCACTTCCGTTCTCGACTTGTGAGATCGACTCAGTGACGTTGCGTGTCCAGAAAACTTGATCCACGAGGATGACAACTTGAGCCGAAAATCCAAACAGCCAATCTTTGCGGTCGATTGCGTCCTCAACCGGGTAGTTCGTCAACGCTTTGACTCCGTCCTCATATAAACTCGCTCTCATCGCCTTTTCGACCTCGACAAGCCACGTCTCTACCGGTCCTTGCGCTGTCACAATGCTTGGGAAGTCGACAATCTCACCCTCGCCACTGATCATGGCATTCACAACGTTGCTCGCCACGCCAGGTTTAGCCCCAGCCGTCGAGTCATCAAAGCGGATGCTCTTCATGGCGTCAAAGCATTTCCCAAGATGCGGCTGCACCGCTCGCGGGTCGCGCGTCTGTGAAAGGATTTCAAGCAACTCGTCGTTCGACAGGAAGTAGAAGCGCGGAAAGGCCATCCGCTTGGTCTCCAGGTAATCTTCGAGCGATTTCTGGATCTCCTCGAGAATTTTGTTTGCCATTCGGAACTGGTCTAGCAATTCGGGGCCATTCTCAACCGACCGAATCACACTCGGATCTAAGTTAGTCCGCATCATGACCGTTTTCCAGTTCTTGTCAATCAGCGCAAACTTTTGCGCCTCAACAGGGAGCTGCTTCTGAATGTCTTCAGCACAGAAGATTGTCTCGAGGTACATCCAACCACGCTGGCACGTGATCCACTCGTCCAGCGTTTCAGACAGCATCGACAGGCGCTTATTCCATCGCTCCACGTCATCCTTGACTCCCATAATGAAGCGAGAGCCCATCATCGTCTGCAGTGTCACTTGGTTATCTTCTAATAGAGTCAAAATGTCCTCCAGTCCGCCGAGAATGAAGATATCCTTTTGCTCGCGGTGATTCAGACAGATGAAGTTCATCTGATCCCATCCGTGCTTGATCTTCATGAGCGATGCTTCGATTTGCGCTTCGCCCGAGGCGGCCGCGGAGACTTCACCCACCAAGTCCTTCATGTCCAGCACATCGTAGGCGATCAAATTCTCAAGCGTGAAAACAATCCCGGGGTACCACGGCTGCCGAAGCGCCTTGAAAATCTTCTCCCAGTGGCGATCCTTCATTGACGGGTTACCAAGTTCGAGAATAGTCGGGATCTTCAGCTTGAAATCCGCCGTACGGTCCTTGAACACAGCAGTGACATCGTTGCTCAGTTTCTTGTGCAATGCGTAAGCGTCTTTGAACGCGACGGCGACGTCTTTTGACATCTCCTCAGCGTTAACTTCGACGAATGGATTATTCATCGCTGCGTTGTACGTTGCGTTCCATTTCTCGACGGACAGCCACAAGGTTTCGACCGTGTTATAGTACTCTTGCGTTGCATGTAGATTCAAGTACTTGAACGGTGTCAAGTTAAATAGGGTCTGATATTCGGTGTACTGCTTGGAGAGCTCGTCAAGCTGCACCAAGCGTTGTTTTACCGACTCGAGCTCGCTCTTGACTTGTACCGGGTTCTCGAACTGATCCGCGTCAATGAACAATCCAATTTGGAGCTGGCTGTTAAGCTGAAGCACTTGCTCGTCGAGGCGCTGGATGTTGACGTCCAGTTGCTGCGTCATATCCTCTAGTCGACTCTGGATGAAAGCGTCGACCGCCTCTGTCTCTTCTCGGTAGCTTTCTTGCACACCGCGGAGATCATCCACCTGCACCATATCTTCCGAGGAGATCCGTACGCCATAGGTGCTAAGCAAGCGGTAGAGTTCATCGACGACGTTGGTGTTTTTGGACAGCACCTTCTGCTTGCTCTTCAGGCCTTGCACACGCTCGACATGCGCGGCGAATTCTTTCAGATGTTGCGGACGCTGCAGCAGCGCTTGGATACGCTGCTTGTACTCGCCTAACTGGCTCTTGCATCTCGAGCGAGCGAGTTCCTTCACAAGTCCTTTCATTGCGTCCAGCTTCGCTGTGGTCATGGGAATGAGCGTCTGCTTGAGCTTTCGGCTCTCGACGTGTAGGATACCGATCGTCTGTCCTGCGCGCATTTTCTCCAGCTCCTTCTCCCATGTGCTGATCTGGAGCATGTCCGCTTTTAGCGTCGTAACGGTGTGTGCGCGTTGAGAGTATTCGTCAAAGTCCCATTCCTTGTCGTACTCGTAGATTGGACGCACGTTGTCGAAGATCTTGACATACTCGGCCGCTTCTGCGTAATCGCTAACGATCTTGGCGGCCAAGTCCTTGCGTATTTGTATAAAGTCACTGCTTCCGGCGATGGTCGCTCCGACATGTGGAGGATCGGCAACACCGTTTCCGATATAAGAAGCGAATGGACGCAGATACAGCACACGCGAGACGGAGTTGACCGTGCTAACGATATCATCGGTCATAGAGACGACGATGTGCTGGATCTGCTCGCTAGTCGGCGAAAAAATTGTGCAGTCTTCGCCAAAATTGATGGTTGTCTCGAACAAACCCGTCTTCCGGGGTGTCTTGTTGAGCTCTGCCAGGAACTCTGCACAGCTTTGCACTGCGAGAATCACTAGGCTTTCGACGCCGATGTAGTCAATGAGGCGGATGAAGTCTGAGATCATCGACGCTTCCTCGGCTGCGCGCTTGAACAGCTTTTTCCGCTCCAGCTGCTCGATTTTGATCGCTACCATCGATTTCATTTTCTCTTGCCCGTTGCTAGAGCTCGATCCGGTGTATGTATCCGACAGGAAATCCTCTTGAGGGTCAGAAACCTTGGTTAGATTCTTCACATCCACACACAGCTTCTGAATGATACCTTGCAGCTTCTCGATGCAGGTCTCGAACTGTTTCGAGCCTTCGCTGCGCTTCGTGGCTTGATATTCGACGAACGCCGAGCTCTCGTACGTCTTCTGCGCTTTGAGATCGAGCAGCACAACACTCATCAACTCGGTGCTCACGACCTTTTTCACTTGTAGCATCGGTCCACAGAAGCTTTCACGTCCGAGGAACAAGCCGGACTGGAGCTTCTTTCGTTGGCGACAGTAGAGTTTGTAGCGAATGTTGTCGCGCCACAGCGAGAACGCTTTGTTGATTAAGTAGTGCTTGAAGAACCGCAGAGAGGTTAGGATGTTGAAGAGCGTAGACTGCCGCATCCACTCGGCGAGCGCAATGAACTCGGACGGGTTACCCGGGCTGATATGGACCAGACCACTCGGTGACATGGTGAAATGCTCTAGAGCAATGTCGTCAGGGTTGATCACGACCAGGTCGTACGGTCGAAACACGATCCCGGTGTCAGCGCGGTTGAGGTGGACGAACTTGACATCACTCTCGGACCCGTTCTTTGCGAAGAATGCGATTGCGTCCTCACTCGTCTTCAAGAAGTTCATCGCCGACGCCGCGGCAGCCTCCGCCGCAGCGTCAGCCTCCGTCACCTTGGATACACCGGTGGCCGGATCGATCTGTTCAACGAACAAGCTCGGGCGTCGATCTTGGCTGTGCGAGTGCTCGCTTCCGCGACCCACTGGTGATGCGCCATCGCCTTCGCCTCGTCGCAGATCGGGAGCAAATGACCCCAGCGAGTCACGCAGGAACTTTCGTGGCGATGGCTCTCGAACATGCTTGCCCGTGACCAACGCGCTTCCTCCTGCCGACATGCCAATCCCCGGATCCTCTTCCCTTCGCTTTGTATCAATACTCGCGCGGCCTCGATGAGTGCTCGAGTCCGGAGACCGCACGGCCTCCACTCTCTGCGGCTTCATTATTGGGCTCCCGGCGCGCATCCCATTAACGGACTTCTTCTTCTCCGGACTTCGAATGGTTCCCGGAAGCACTGGGATTTTCTTTGGAGCCGTGTACTCGGTGGATGATGTGAACGTGAACTTGGGTGGATCGCCCGCACCTGCTCCTTTCCCGAGAGAACCGGTCAGCGCCGACACCGGAGACGCAACGAGTGCGACCGCTTGAAGTGGCCTGTTTGACGCCAGTGTTGCTCCGAACCCGGAGCCGCCATCGAACTCGAACGCCTGATCAACCGCGAGATCGTACATGGACCGAGGGAGAGCCGCAGGCGCATCGAGACGGGGGGAAGACGGAGCGTCATCCACTGTTCGCTTCGGTGGCCGCGTCGGCTGTCGCTTGGCTGTCGGAGAATCCATTCCAGCACGCAGCGTGCCTTATTCCACCGCTGCAGGAGCGACGCGCGCTCAGCCTAATGTATGCAGAGCAGACGAACGGCACGAGCGAGGAGCACAGCCCTCTGCGCTGCGCAAAGGGTCGCACCCCGCCGGAATCCGAGTGTCGGTTGACAAGTCGCCGCTATAGTTGGAGACACGCCTTCTCAAGCCATGCTACCGTCAGTTCAAACGCGAAACGGACCCGTACTGGCACAGTCGACATGACAAAGCCTCGCACCTTTTCGCTTCGAGCCTTGTCCACTTGAGCCCATTGGGATGCAGAGACGGGCGGACCAAGCGCTTCAACAAGGCGGACACAACCGCGAATGCACGCAGGACACTCGCTGATACGCCACCGCTCCATCCGGATTGATACCATTGCCATTATATTGCCCATGCTCCCGGCACTCACTCGGCCGACTCCAGCGCGAGTTCCCGCCGCTTGGCGATCTTCTCGCGATTGAAGCGCGCGACAAACGAGTCGCGCTTCCACCTCGCCATCACGCGCGCATCCTTGGCGTGCTGGATCATCCGCGCCTGCGCCTGCTGCTCCGCGACTTTCTCCCAGTCTGTCGCTGCCTCCTGCGTGCAGCATCCGCCGAGAGCGTGCGTTAATCGTCTCCAGTCTCGCAGTACGTCTCAGCATCAAAGCAGTAAGTCCACTGTGACAGTTTGAGCTGGCGCTGTGATAGCATACCTCGGAAAACGCTGCGTCCCACTCGGTCAGCGCGATGCTCATCAGTCGGCGCGCCATGTTCCTAGCGGAAACGAGAGAGCGTCAGTAGTGCCTGCAGCCGCGCTCCGTCTGAGACCTCTCTCGACTTGGACAGCAGCCACATACGCGACCGACTCGTCGCGCAGGTCGTCCTTGTTGAACTCGACGGCGTTCTGGAACATGAGCACGAGGTCGTCGCGGTAGCGCGCAGGCGAGTCGTACTCGCCGTCGGCCAGCTTCTGCCCCATAGTCGAGAAGTCCATCGGGTCCGAGATGACGTCGAAGTAGGTTGGCACATTGAGCGCGACCGGGTCCACAGGCTCCAGGAACGGCCACGCCAGCGCGTGCGACGTCAGCTTCTCATGCAGCAGCGCGCACCGGATCCGGTCCCCGTCGTCCATGCCTGATCGCCCTTGCTTTTGTGCTCTACGGTCGCGGACGCACAACTAATGCGCCACTGTACGAGGCTTTCGGTCGAGTATTGTGTGTGGCCCACACATTGCGAGCCTTGGAGTCACTGGCTCCGACGGCATTCGGTATAGTGACTTCAACCGCACGGCCTCGAAGCGGCGCACGCCGTGCGCGATCGTGAGCGTCCTGCTCGCTCGCTCACTTGCTCGCGCCTCCCGTCGAGACGAGACACGAGCTACCTCTCGGTCGTATGGACGTGCTACTGGACCGCCTGGGCGAGCTTGCAGGCCATGCGGCCGCCGGCGATGCATCGGAACGCGCGGCCGAGGCGCGCATGCTCTGGCGCACGCTCGAAGTGCTCGTGGCCTCTAACTCGCGGGAGCTCCGCGTGGGCGACCCGTCTTTCGCCAAACTGGTCGGCTGCGCTCGAAGCGCAGTTGATGATGCGAGTCACTGGTCGCTCCCGCTGAATCTCGACCAGTCCTCGTCTGCATCGAGCGAGAGCCACACGAACGTGTACGTGTTCGCAGTCCGCGTCGTCGCCAAGCTTGCGACCAGAGGAGAGCAAGAGCGCAACGCATTGGTGGACGGCAACATTGCGTCGTCTATTGTCCGTTCTCTTCAGCGTCAACCCTCGAGGCATCACCAAGACGCGTACGCGGTCGCGGCAGCTCTGAAGGCTCTCGCTGCATTGATCAGCAGTGCCAAACACCGGAGCTCAGCAGCAAACGGCGTGCCATTGAGTCTTGAGATGATGACTGTCTATCCGCTCGATGTGAGCGTCCAGCTAGCTAGCTGCAACCTTCTGCTGCAATTACTACAAGATCCGAGTGGGAAGGAGCGACTCGATCGAATCCGAGGCGTGTCTGTGGTCGTGAATGCTCTCCTCCGCTTTCCGCGCGAGCTTCAACTTGCCATCGCTGGGATCGACGTGCTATTTCTCATGTGCACGCATTCTTGGTCGAGCTCTCCAGGCTCCGAAGGGTTCGTCGACCTGATGCAAGATGTCGTCACGACAGTTGTGGCAGTTCTGGCTTCCCATAGAAACTCTGTGCAAGTGGCCGAGTCCGCTGCCGAGCTACTAAACAGGTACGGGTTCTCATTCTCGCTCTCGCAGACTCGTAAATGACCTGACCTCCACGTCGAACAGATTGATGCAAATCCAACCGCGCGTGAAATACGCTTTGGTGCGCTCCAAGCTCTGGACGCTTGCCAGAGTCGCACTCGATGCTCCAAGCGATAGCGCAGCGCATAGCCTCGCCGACGCTCTGGCCACTCTTGTCGCTGATCAGCAATGCATGGGAGCGCTGCGGGAGAGCCCCGAGTCAGCGGAGAGCGATGAAGATCGGTACGATAGCAGATGCATTCGCATTGCCTTTGTCCAATGTGCTGACGATTTCGTCCCTGGAAAGATCGAAGCTCCAAGCACAGCTCAGTGCGTCGGGACCAAGCAAAGCGAAACCACGAGACGTGCGGATCGAAGAGCTTGCGAGGTCCCTTCTTAGCATTGCTCTTGCAGCCGAGTCCGATGCTAGCGCGCATGCTCCAGGTTCGCTGACTCATTTGTTTCCACCTCAAGACGACGATGATCGGCGCAGCCACTTTGCATCGGAGTCCAGTTCATCATCCCACAAGGACGATGACCTAACTCGGATAGCGAGCGACTCGCATCACGTCCAACCAACGCTTGCCACTGACAGTACTCCAGCGAACCTGCTGGAGGTGGAGACGTCCTCGCCTCGGTCATCGTTGTCGTCTCCCGAGGGTATGGGTTTCTTTGAACAGTTCCTGCTCGAGACTGGGCTCGATTCGGAATCTACGGAGCCCGCAAGTGACCCTGGTATCGCTCCAATCACGGAGAGCTCGATCGCCAATCGTATTCCCGCGCGTCAAAGCCCGTCGGAGGCGTCAGCACCTCCGCGAATATCCTCGTCGTCACTCTCATCCATGCACCACATCGATGACAAGCTCTTCTCCACTGATAGACTCAAGCGGCGGATCATCAGCGACGCATCCGCATCAACACAGTGGCAAGAGCATTGTCAACGCATCACACGAGAGTTCGAGCAGCTCCACACGTCCCACAACGAGCTCAAAGACAACTTGCGCATTTTGCAGCGCCGCGCGGCCGAGCAGACCACGCTGCTGTCTATGCAGAGCAGTCGCCTACAACACCAGTCGCATATCCACCAACAAGCTCTGGAACGCATGCACATGCTGGAGAGCGAGTTGACAGCCATGAGGAAGAAATGCCAGGTGGAGCACGAGCTGCGAGTCGCTGAGGCGACGCAGTCGGAGCGCATCTCGCTCACGCTGCACGACGCCGCGCAAGAGATCAAAGCGCTTAACTTGCAGCGCAGCAACGCGTCGCGCGAGCTGCAGGAGAAGGAGAAAATGCGTATCGACTACCAGCAAAAGGCGGCCGAGACCAAGCTGATGAAGCAGCGGCTCGAGGCCGAGCGCGACGAAGCCATGCTCGCGCTCCAGCTCGTCCAACACGAGAATGTTCGTGCTCACTCATTCGTAGCCAGAGCTTGGGCGGTGGTCGAGGCGCTAACGCTAGTGTGTTTGTCTTTGACAGGCGGAGTTGCATCTTCAGCTGCAAGCGTGCCGAAGGGAAGGCAGAGAAGCGCTCGGCATGCGGGAAGAAGATGTCGATGCGAGGAAGCCCCTCGTGTTCAGTGAGGTGATACTGCGTGCAGGATCGTCGCCGCTGTCGTCCGCGACTCGGCGAGGGGTTTCTGCACTCTCCAGTGCCAACTCCAGTGGCACTCTCACGAGCTCCCGATCAGGTGATCGACTGGTCGCGGACGCGTTGTCATCGGACTCAGTGCTGCACGACGACTTGCTGGAGCGAATCGCACACGAGGACTGGCCAGATATGTCGGATCCCAAGCGGATCGACCGGAGCGAGATCGGTGCGTTCTTGATCTGCCGCCTTGCGTATCCGAGCAAAAGTAACCGCGTGTGCGTCGTGATATGTGTGGGTCAGAGCACTGTCTGCAGAGCGTGTTCGAGCTGCTGGGCAGGTCGGGAGATAGCAACGGGGTCCATATTGCTACGATGCGCCGCTTCTTCTTCGAGAGCGGGCTCGCGCAGCCGCCGAGCGTTGTCGCCGCCGACGTGGACACGATCTTGGCGAAGGTTCTGGCCCAGTCGAGCGAGAACAGTAAGAAGACGATTGCGCGCAAGGACTTTGCCCCTGGACAGGCTGCACCAGCCTCGACGCGCGTCGACGTCCGCAAGTACCGGTTCTTTGACTTGGCCGCGTTCAATGAGGCCGTGACGGTCGTCGGCATGAAGCGCTTTCCGCGCGTCGACCTCCTCCGAGTGCTGCAGAACGTTGTGTCCCTCTATTTGCTCCCGTATCACCGACGGTTCTGCAGACTCAACTCGAGCGCCAACACGACGACGGTAGCAGCTCGAAGCGCGCGAGGAAGCGGTCTGCATCGGTCCATATCCATGCGTCTGAGTCCGACGAAAGGTGGACCGCATTCTTCTGACTGTATATCGGTTGTCAGGGCGATCCTGAGCGGCTTGGCACTTCACATCGGTCGCGGGAACGACCATCGGCAACTTGCGTTCGAGGGCGATACGTCCGAAGTACGATACCACTCGAACAGTAGCAAGAGCGGCTCGACCGCCACGCGGAGGCGAGAGGACGTCGTGTACTCGATGCTCGAGATGCACGGCGTCCTCAGTCGCGAGCACAAGCCGCTAGTCGCTATCCTGGACTTCTACGCGTCGCTCCACCACGTGCCGGTATCCAAAGACGAGCTCTTCGGACTTAGCTTCGAGCTCGTGCTCGGCTTCGCCATCGACTTTGAGGTCGTCCCGTCGTTCATGGATCGCATCAGCCTCAAGCACCTGCACTCGGAGGTCGCGGGAGTTGTCAAAACATACTTTGCGCTGCACAAGAAGGTGCCGTTTGCCGCGGACGGCGAGACGCTCAAGCGCTCGGGCTTCCTACTCGTGCTGGCGCGCGTCGCGATCGAGCTGTTCGGCGCCAAGACCGAGTTCGAGACGCCCGAGCGACAGATCTCAGCCCTGCTGCAGTGGCTTGACAATTCTGCTGGCCGCGACAAGATCACGCGCAAGGCGTCGCTGCCCGTCGCTATCAAGTTCTCTCGGAGACTCTACACGGCCAACGCGTAGTTCCAAGCGAGGAGGTCCCAGACTGGAACGGAGGGGGAAGTGCTGTCGTTGTTGAGGAGAGGAATAAATACGCTAGTGAGTGGCCGTTGCGCGCGTGAGCTTGTCCTCGCGCCGCTTTTTCAGCCACAAAGTGATCTCCTCGTTCGCACGGTGACGCTCCTCGACGCTCAGCGCGTAGAACGACTGCTTGGTCTCGCGTTCCCACTGCAGAGCGCATACGAAAGGTGGAGCGGCCGTTAGTCCGACGTCCGAGTGGCTGGCAAATGAGTGAGCTGCAGGCGAGATACGCACCGACTTGATGTCGCGCACCGAGTGCTTGGGCGGCTCGTACGTGTGCCGCGCCGCCTTGAACTTGCTGTTGTGCCGCGCTAACAGCGCCTTGAGCTCGCGCATATCCGGCCCAGTTAGTGTAGACGAGTCTGCCGGTCGCTGACGCCTGAACTTTTGCTGCCGCTGCTGCTGCTGCTGCTGCTGTTGCTGCTGCTGGACCTTCGGTTTGCTGCCGGATTTCCGAGAAGTTGGCGATGCCCTCGCCTTGGTGGTTTGCAGCGATCCGAGTGGCCGCCGTTGCCGCTTGGGCGTCGCAGCCGGGTCGCTTAGCCGGCCACCATCACTGTCTTTGTCGTGGTCAGCGAGGCTCTTGCGCTTGCGCGTACTCGACGGCGCGGCCACCGAGTGGACGGTCGCCTTGCTCCTGCCGACCTGGAAGGGCTCTTGCGTCGCGCGCGCCTCTCGCAGCGACAAGAACTTCCTGCGGACCGGTGTGCTGTCCTCACCCGAGCGATTTCACTCTCGTTAGTCGCGGGTGCATGCAGCCAACTCTCGGTACAAGTAGCAGTGTCATACCGATCGGTCGCGAGTCTCCGCTCGCCGCGATTCTCCTTCTCGGAGCCAGGCGAGAGTGGGCGTTTTTCTGGCTGTGCGTCGTTTCGCTCCCTCCGCTGGCGCTGTTGTTGTTGTTGTTGCTGCTGCTGCTGCTGCTGCTGCTGCTGCTTGAGCCGCTCGCGCGCCAGCTCGGCGCTCGGCCGGCTGTGCGGCTCGTGCAGCTCGTCAAACCACGGATCGCGCATGTCCACGGGAGCTGCGGCGGCACGCAAGTCCACAAACAGCTGCGGCGCGTCGAACTCGAACAGCGCGTCGGCCTCCGCGGCCGTGGGGCTCGTGTCGGGCCGCCCGAGCGGTGGGGCTGGAGCGCTCATGCTGCTCGAGGTGGCGCTTCCGAAAGTGATAGGCGCTCAGTATGCAGACGATCCCGCTCGCTCTTTTGTGAAGTTGGCGCGCGCGCGAAAGTTCCCGCGCAAAACTCAACTTGAAATCAGCTGGCGAGCCCCAAAATAGGCGACAAATATATCCCTATATAGGGTTACAACCCTGTACGAAAGCAGATCACGCCGAAAGAGATCCAAAATATCAGTGATGTGCACCCCGAAATAGGTACGATTGGGACCCATGTCAACTGGCGTTCATCCACGGCTACGCACTTGTGGCGTTTCGTGGCCCGCTGCCGATGGAGCAGGTCGCGGGTTTCCTGGCAGGCGGCGCAGAGGCAGAAAGAGGCGCACGAGAGTGAGTGGCCAGGCACGGAGCTGTCGCCGCCGCTCCTCGTCCCAAGCGGCTTTCAATGGCTCCGTCGCAGGCTTGCGGCCTTTCGTGCCTTCTTCCTCGAATGCGTCGCAGAGCTCTTGCCCGCTGTCTCGCGCGCGGCGAGGAGTGATATACTCACTGGCAAGCGGCCCCACGGCGGCAAACGGCTCCTTTTGCGGCGCCGGAGTCACTTGCCACCGACTCTTCCCGACCCGCGATGGAAACGGACGCGAAGGCTCCCATTTTCACGGCGGTCTCGTGCTGCGCGGCATTCCCTCCCCTAGCTGTCTCTCTGCGCCTCCCATCGCTTCCATGCCTGCCTGCCTCTCTGCTTCTCTGCCTCCCCCTCCTCCTCCGACTACGCACTGCCTCCAGTCATGTCGGATACCGGCCGTCGAACAGGCTGGCACGGAGTCGTTACCGCCGGTACTCTCGGCGCGCGGACGAGCGCTCCGACGGCGACACGGGCGATCCCGAGCGCTGCGACTTCCTCTCGTCACGGTACGAGTCGCGATTGCGCGACGACGAATGGCACCGACGAGATGAACGAGATCGCGTCCGAGACCGCGATCGGGATCGGGACCGGGATCGCGACCTCGAAGCCGAACGAGAGCTGGAGCGTGAGCGCGACCGACCCGACCGATAGCGGCTGGAGCGAGAGCGGGAGTCGTCCTTGTACTCGTGCCGCTCATTGCGCGATGACGACTTGCGGGAACGACTGGGGGACTTGGAGCGCGACGGAGACCGCGAGGCTGATCGTGAGCGCGAGCGCGACGCAGACGATTCTGACGGCGAGTACGAGCGTCGGGCACGTTGACGCGCGTCACGACCTCGGCCGTCCGAGTACGACCGCGACCGCGACTGCGACCGCGACTTTGATCGTGAGCGCTTGAGCACCTCTTGACGACCGCGGGATCTGCGATCATCGTCAACAACTCGATCGCCATGCGTTGATCGGCTATGGCGATCGTCGCGGTATCTCTCCTGCTTGCCACGGTAACTCTCTTCCTTGTCGCGGTAGCCGTCTTCCTTCACGCGGTATCTCTCATCCTTGTCGCGATAGCCGTCCTCCTTCACGCGGTAGTTGTCATCCTTCTCGCGGTAGCTCTCATCCTTGTCGCGGTAGCCGTCCTCCTTCGCGCGGTAGTTGTCATCCTTCGCGCGGTAGTTGTCATCCTTCACGCGGTAGCTCTCGTCCTTGTCGCGGTAGCCGTCCTCCTTGTTGCGGTAGTTGCTTTCCTTGTGGTATCTCTCATCCTTGTCGTAATAGTCGTAGTTCTTCACGGTGTATCGGTCCTCCTTGACGCGATGCCGGTCCTCCTTCTCGCGGTAGCTCCCCTCCTTCTCGCGGTAGCTCCCCTCCTTCTCGCGGTAGTTTCCCGCCGTGATACGGTGCCTGTCCCCCTTCTCAGGGTAGCTGCTGTCCACGTCGCGATCGTAGTAGTCCCGGTCGTCCTGGCTTGAGCGTCGCCGAGGTGTCGATGTTCTCACGCTACGTTCGTCGTCGTAACTCGACGGGTGGGCAGAGTACCCGCGGTCGTCGTAGTCGCGACTGGAGCGACGTGTCTCGACGCTTCGTGCGCTCTCCACCTCTTGGCGCCGGCGCGAGTCCTCGCGCTCTTGGCGCCAGCTCGAGTTCTCGCGCTCTTGGCGCCAGCTTGACTCTCCCCGCTCTTGACGCCGTCGCGAGTCTTCGCGCTCTTGGCGCCAACTCGATTCCTCTCGCTCTTGGCGCTGACGCGAGTCTTCCCGCTCTTGACGCCGGCGCGAGTCCTCCTGTTCTAGACGCCGGCTCAAATCTTCCCGCTCTCGACGCTGGCTCGAGTCTTCTCGCTCGCGGCGATCTTCGTGACGATAGCGGGGATGAGAGTCACTCAATCTACGACCACCTTCGTCTCGACTGCTATAGCCAAAACGCTCTCCGCCGCCACTCGTGCTCGAGGGGCCGCGACTGATGCGCATGGGTGGAGGAGGTGGAGGCGGAGGCACGGCGCCGTGCACCAGCGCGAAGTGGCCGGGTCGAGGCGGGGGCGGCGGGCCACGGTTTTGCTGAATGAACGGCGGCGGCATGGGAGGGATCTTGCCTGCTCCAGCACTGGCTCGCAACCCGGGAGACGGGATCGGCGGCGGACGAGGTGACGCTGACTTCCATGGCGCCGCGACCCGCATCCCTGCAGCCATCGGCGGTGGCAGCGGCGGCGGTGGACGAGTCGGAGGCACCGGTGGCGCGGCTTGAGCGGGCAGAGGAGGCGCGGAATCTGCCGCGTTGCTCGCCAACCTCACTGGAGCGTCCTCCGAGTCGGACATTTCCATCGAGCTATCGGATGCAACCTCGCCGGTGCGAGCGGCAGCACCGTTCTGCTTGGGCTTGCCCAGCGGCGGCGTCCCCGTGCTGGCGTTGTCGCTGGGCGACTCCGAGAGCTGCTGCGTGGCCGACGGCGACCGGAACGCGTGCTGCATCTCCAGTGAGCGCCGCACCTGCAAGTCGCGCTCTCGTCGACGACGCAGCGCGTCGCTGCGAGATTTCTGCTCCGTAAGGCGCCGCTTCTGAAAACTCTGGATCGGAGGTGGCGCGAACACGTTCGCCGCCTCGCGTTTCTTCTGTTCGAGCATGAAGACAGTCTCTTGGATCGCGAGTCGCTCGGCAAACGCCACGTCCACGAGGCCGAAGAACGTGCCGTACTGGGCTGCGACCTGCACCATGTTGTCGCAGAACGACATGTGAGTTGATCGCTCCGCAGCGTCGTCGCCGCCGCCAACCGCTCGCGGCGTACCTCAAGCAGCTCGCCAATAACAGACTGCGGCAGCGCAGTGTCGAGCGCTTCACGGGCCTTCTTGGCCCATAGCTCCGCTCGCTCGCGGTCCGACTCGAGCGCGAGGCATTCGGCCGCCAACTTGGCAACGTCTAATTGGTCCGAGTCTTCCTGTACTGGCAGCTGCTGGTCCTGCTCGCTCTCATCCTCGTCCGATGAGTCCGACAACACCTTCTGGAGTAACGACGACAGAAGCTTGTAGTCGGGGAAGTCCTCGTACTTGAGCGACTGCAGGTACTTCATCATCTCGACCAGGTGTGCCGCCCCCTGCAGACCCTCGACCAGCAGTCCAGGTCGTTGCTCCGTGTAGTACTCCTTGAGCGCGAGCACGGCCGAGCGGTTCTTGACCTGCGCGTCGGACGCCCACGGCAGTTCGCCACGCATAAAGTCCATAACAAGGTAGAACCAAGACCAAAGGTCGTCCTTCGGCCCGAGCTCGTAACGCCGGTGGGAGCTCAGCGACGCGTACATGGACGTGCCACGAAACTCGGCGCTCGAGCGCGCTGGGATCACCTTCTTGCTCTCGTCCAGGTGCTGTCGCGACAGCCCGAAGTCGATGATGTAGTACCGCTGCGGCCTCGTCGGCTTGTCCGCTCTGCTCAGCGCAAAGTTGGACGCCTTCACGTCGCGGTGCACGTATCCGTGGCGGTGAAAGGCCTCGATGCAGCTCAGCATCTAAGGAAGCGCAAGCACCAAGTCGAGTGAGCGGACGCGCCAGCCCTAGTATGGGGCGCAATAGTCCCTAGACTGCACGTACCTCCAAGCCAACGGATACGCAGCGCGCGATGGGCACACCATGCATGGCCTCGGGCGTTTGCCGAAGCATTGACATGCTCTCTCCGAGCAGCTCCATGACGAGAACGGTGCTCTCGGCGTGCTTACTGCTCAGGGATCGACAAGTCAGTCGCCACACCCAGACAGATCGGCATGGAGCGAGGCAAGACAGACAACCAGCCAGGTGAGCCTACCCGTGGTAGTAGTATCGGCAGACGTGCGGGCAGTCCTGCAGACTCTTGAGGATGAGGCTTTCCCACTCGAGCACGGGCTTGAGCGAGCTCGGCGCCTCGACTTTGACGGCCACTCGACTGCCATCCTCGATCGAATACGCCGAGTAGATCTGGCTGAATGTTCCCTGTGGCGATAGGCTGCAGTGATTAGCGACTGGCGACGCCGTCTGCACGCCAGGAGCGTGTCGAGCGCACCTCGCCGATCTTCTCGCCGATCTTCCAGCGGTCAGCAACCAGCTCGCCGGCCTGGAGAAGCAACGCCGAGATGCACAGCACCCACACGCAAGCGTCAGCCTCTCTTGTGCGCGGCTCATAGCAGTCGCCAGCGCGCCGCAGACGCACCAGCAGGATATTCTTGCCGAGTGGCTCCATCAGAGTCCCTCTCTCGTGCGCGTCGCGCTCGCTCGCGAGGCCAGCAGCTGCAGCGTCCAGTCGTCCAGCAGGGAAGCGCGCGACCCCGTCGCCGAGATCTTTCTCGCGCCGAGCGCCTCGCGGCCGCCCTCGTGGGAGTCGCGCAGAGCAGGCAGTGGTCTCAGACGCAGGCGCTTCCGGCTCGGAGGGCGAGCGCGGCGGCAGCGGCGGCGGCGGCGGCGACGAGCGGGCCGGGGACTGGCGGCGCCAAGCGAGCGCGGCCTCTCTGCGAGCGAGCGGGACCCGGCGCGGCCGCGTCCTGATAGTTTCCTTGTTTCGCCTTCCCCGCTCCTCCAGTCTTGGCGAGTCGCCCATCACACACACTCCCAAGCATGAATGTGCGCTCACGGAATGTTGGATGGTTGTGCATTCAGCGAAGAGTTATGGAGAATATCGTTCGAAGACCTACCCCGCCTTCGACTAAACTGGAGGCGTTTTGTTGCCAGTTTCGTCGCCAAGCCAGCGAGCAGGACACGGCTGCGCGGCTCGCTCGCTTCCTGGCCACGGCACCGGTTTGAGGCGCGCAGCCGGAGCCGCGCCACGATGGAGCGTTAGTCCGCTCGACCCTGCTGAACGTAGCCTCAACGTGGCGACGCTGTCCTGTGCCTCTGGCGTCCGCCCGGAACCGACGGCGGACTCTCCGGATTGAATTCAGTTTCTGGATGCTCAAATAGTAGTCATTTGGCCGGTCAGACCGCGTTTTACGTGCGTTCTGCCTCTAAACCTCCGCTGGATCCTCACTAACCCCGCGTCGCTGCCTCTCAACCGACTATAAATAGCTCTGCGCCTAGTCGACAAACCGTCGCTGTCCCCTCGCTAAAGCAACGTCCGTCCACCTGGCGCGACTCGCGCACTATCCTCCGTCGCCACTTGGCATCAAGCCGCGTCGGCCATGGCGCTCGAGGCCGAGAAAGATGCGCGCGCGATCGCGATGACGGTCCACGAGGAGCAGGAGGCGGAGCTGGACGGCGCGGGCGAGCGCGACGCGCTCATGGGGTCCAAGGCGAGCAAGGTGGCGGCCGCGGACCTCGAGTCGGGCGACGCCGACGCCGACGCCACGGCCGCGGCCAAGAAGAAGGCCAAGAAGGCGGGTCCGGCGGCCAAGACGACGTACGTGTCGACGTCGACGGTGGTCTTCTGGCTCTCGATGTGGTTCCTCCAGAACATCAGCGTGACGTTCTGGAACAAGAAGGCGCTCGGCGCGCTGCGGCTGCCCGTGACGCTCACGTTCGTGCACATGACGTGCAACTCGCTCGGCGCGTTCCTGTTCGTGCACGTGTACCGCGGCGTGGAGCGCAAGGCGCTGAAGCCTGGGCAGAAGTCGCTCATGGTCTACTTCTCGTTCATCTTCGTGAGCAACATCATCACGGGCAACTGGAGCCTCGGACTCGTGTCTATCTCGTTCAACCAGGTCATGCGCGCGCTCGTGCCCGGCGTCGTCGTCGTGCTCAGCATGCTCATCCTCGGCAAGACGTACTCAACGAAGCGCAAGCTCTCGCTCGTGCCCGTGGCCTACGGCGTCTACCTCGCGTGCACGGGCGACAACAGCAGCACGCTGCTCGGCTTCGTCATCACGGTCGTCGCCGTGCTCTTCGCCGGCCTCAAGGCTGTGCTCTCCAACAAGTTCCTGAGCGGAGACCTCAAGCTGCACCCGGTGGACCTGATCCTGCACCAGGCGCCGCTCTCGGCGCTCTGGTGCTTCCTCACCATCTTCCTCACGGGCGAGCACCGCGCGCTGCTCGACAACTGGGACGTCCTGCCCGCGGCTTCGTTCTGGTTCATCGTCACGGGCATGATCAGCTTCCTGCTCAACATCACGAGCTTCTACGCCAACAAGGTCACCTCGCCCGTCACGCTCACGGTCTGTGGCAACATGAAGCAGATCGTCGTCATCGCCATGTCCATCGCCATCAACGGCGACGACCTCACGGCGCAGAAGCTGCTCGGCATCGCCGTCGTCACCGTCGGCGGCGTCGCCTACGCCTACATCTCGACCAAGGAGATGAACCAGGCGGCCGCCGCCGTGCCCGCGCGGCCAGCCGGCTCGACGCAGACCGTCTAGGTCGCTGAGTGCCTGCTGGCTGGCGCGCGCGCATGCGCGGTAGCATGGAGAGGCCCGCCGCGTTCCAAGCCGCCCGTAGACCCGGACAGAGGCGGAGAGGCGAGGATGGGGAAGAGGATGAGAGCGCTTGCATTCAAAGGTATCAACAATCCAGGGAGCTTGCTTACCACCCGCCGCCGCGTTGGCGCGCGCCATCCCCCTTCTCATTCCCCGTGGCCGGTCACGACGCGTGCGTGGGACTCCCGATGCGCTGGTATCGGTGTGCGGGGGCGTCGCGGATGACCAGGTCGCCGTGGAGCACGGCGGCGAGTCCGGCGAGCGCCAGCACGATCGGCACGAACACGAGCGGCGAGGACCGGTGGACGTCGTCCGTCTCCGTCTCCGTCTCCGTCTCCGTCTCCGTCTCGGCCGCCGTCTCGGTGGCGGCGACGCCAGCGACCGAGGCGACAGCGACCAGGTCGTTAGCGTCCGCGTCGTCCTCCGCGAGCCACTTGCCCAGGTACGAGGCGATGAGCTCGCGCTGGCGCTTGATCGGCTCGGGCACGTTCGGGTTTCCACCAAGGTCTCCGCAGTGGCCACACAAGTCGCAGACGGCGAGGTCGGCGACCTCGTCCCCAGGCACGAGCGTGCGGAGCACGGACGCTCGCTGCCACGGGTCGTCGGCGCCGTTGGAGAAGAAGATGCGGTGTCCGTCGCGCGGGTGGTCGCCGCCGTAGAGCGCCAGCACCTCGCGCACACCCTCGGACGCGTTCGCCGCGGCGCCGAAGATCGCGTGGCACTGGCGCTCGTGGTATGCGAGGTCGACAGCGGCCGATCGGAGGCTGCCGGCGGCCGGCGCGACCTGGAAGTAGGCGAGCTGCGCACACTTTTGCCAGCGCCAGGAGCGGTCGTCGCCCCAGCGCGCGGGCTCGCTCGAGAGGCACCGCGTGTCGTAGAAGCACTTGGCGCCGAAGTCGCGGCCGTACATGTCGGCCGTGAAGCGCGCGAAAGCCTCGACCAGGCCATGCGCACCGACGCCGGGGTCTGCGTCGGCGGCGGCGACTGCGGCCGCGACCTGGCCGCACAGCACGTCCTTGTGTCCGTACTGCACGGCCATGGCGGCCGCGTCGGCCAGCATGTACAGGAAGTCGGCGTCCTCCATGCCCGCGCGGGAGCCGAAGAGCGCGCGCACGCGCGTGCCGTTGCCGCGGCGCAGCTCGTCCTCGACCGCGCGCGTGACGCGGCGCAGCGCGTCGGCGCAATGATCACCAACGGCCGCCGCCACCTGCTCGTCGAAGGCGTGGAAGGCGTAGACGGGGAGCACGACGCCCGAGGACGCGAGCGCGCCGGCCGTCGCGTTCGGGTACGCGACGCGGAACCAGGCCGCGAGCGCGCCGGGGTACGAGCCGCCAATGGCGATCCACTTGTTGCGGCCGCCCGCGGGCATGCGCTCGCGCTGGTACGCGTCGCGGAAGTGCGCGAGGTCTGCCAGCGCCTGCTGTACCGTCAGGAAGCGGTAGTTGCGCGTCGACAGGTCGTCGCCGGGCACGCTCTGGCCGTAGAACCGGTGCTCGAGCGCCACAATCTGCGGCGAGCGGCCAGCCGAGGCGAGCGCGGTCAGCGGACGGGGGGATGAGCGAGCCAAAGCGCGTGCGAGTCCAAGAGAGGCGCGGGTACCTTGGCACCGAAGCGCTGGGCCAGCACCTGGATGAAGCCTTGCGGCGCGCGGTCGAGCGACCCTTCGCCGCCGATGGAGAGGATCACGGGCCCGTCGGGCGCGCGCCAGAAGGCGTCGACCTCGTAGAAGCGCTGCGGGAACGTGGCGTTCCCGTCGCCAAAGTGGTCGAGGCGCTGGGGGAACCACTGCGCACTTGTCGGCGTGGAGAAGAGCAGCGCGTTCTCCGCCTCGATGGTCGCCCACAGGCGCCCGCCGCGCGCGTGCGGGGGCGGCAGGGCCGTCGCCAGCGCGCCGCAAGCCGCGCACGCGGTCAGGAGCAGCGCCAGCGCCAGCGAGGGGCCGTGGACCGCCATGCCGAGTGGCGATCGACCGATCTTCTTCTCCTTCCCTCCTCCCTTTCCTCTCCGCGGTTCGGTTGTGCGCGCGGATGATTGATGCGCCGCTTCTGCGAGTAACTGCGTTTGGACGGGTGCTTTGTGAGATAAATCTGGGTACAGGGTTGGAGAAGTGCAATTTCACAAACTGCGGCGAGCGACTTCAACCTGCTGGCGCGGGACAGACCGCGCGCGAGGATCCTTCCGTCCAGTCACAGCGTAAATACTCGCGCGAGTCGGATCTCTATCCGCAAATACGCGAAACGTACGTGCGGCGGCCAGCTCCTTTCTCCGAATGGCGGCGCCACTTGCCACCACGCAGCGACATGCCCAACGGGCTCTCGCCGCGCCTGCTCCGCTCCTATTCGCGCTCGCCGCTCGCGCCGCGCACATGGCAAGCGCCGCCACCCCGTCCAAGCGCGGCCGCAGCCGCCTGCGCTCCAAGAAGCAGCAGCCGCAGCAGCAACTACGAGGAGTGGAGCCTGCCGCCAAGCGATCGAGCACGAGCATGCGCGTGACGCGGTCGACCGCGCGCCTGATGCGCGGCTCGGCGCCGCCGCCGACGTTCTCGGCGACCTTCTTCCAGCAGCCGGCGCTGTTCGGGCAGCTGCTGTGCTTACTGTCGGCGGACGACGTGAACGTGCTGTGCGCGGCCTGGGAGGTGAACTGCGCCGGCGTCCGCGCGCAGCTGAACCAGCCCATGTGGACGCGCTTCCTGGTGCGCCACTGCCCCGTGGACTGGACCGCCGGCGCCATCCACGCGGACCTGGCGACCAAACCGTCGCCGCTTCGCCTCGCCTGCTACGAGCTCGTGAACTACGTGCACCTGCGCCGCCAGCTCGAGCGCTTCCGCGACTGCGTCAAGGTCATTCGCGGCGACTTGGGGCTCGTCCAGTGCGTCGACGGACTCGACGTCGACTGCCTCGTGTTCCCCACTGCCGCCACCTACCGCAACCCGTTCGTCGGCGTTGCGGCCCGCGTCCACGAACGCGCTGGCCCCGCACTCGATCGCGCCGTGCACAACGTGCGTCTTCAAGGCCACGCGCCGGCCGGCAGCGTCATATCGACGGTCGGGTGCGACAGCGGCGTCCAGCTGCTCGTCCACTGCGTCGGGCCGTTCGCGACCGAGCCCTGTGCCGACAAACTGCTCTACAAGACGTACGTCGACGCACTGTGGGCGATCGAGCACAACGACATGATGTGCGCGGCCGTAGCCTCGATCTCGACGGGCCGCCGCGGGTTCCGCTACCCCGACGCGGCGCCGATCGCGCTCGCTGCCGTGCGCGACATGATCCGCTGCAAGCCTCGCTGGCGCGCCAAGATTGTGTTTGTGTGCTTCGACGGCGACGCGTTTGAGGAGTTTGAGTGCGCGCGACGCGCAGTGTTGTTGCACTTGCACGCCGACCCGTTCCCGTTCCCAGAGATCCTGCAACCAACTGCCGTCGACGATGAAGGGCCTCACTCAGACTGAGAACACGCGCTCACTACGCTGAAGCAACCAACTGGAGCCCTTCACGCCAACCATGCGAGCAGCCGAGGGCGTGCGTGGAAGGGAATACACTTTCGGATTTGCGCTCCAAAGAACAGACCAAGCCCGGCCCCACGAGCTCAGGCCAGAGCTCAAGCTCTACAGAGTGCGTGGCGGAAGCGCGCTCCAACAAAGCCTGTTCCACTCGAGTTGTTACCTCCAATGGCGCCAACCAAGCGCGGATTGTCTCCTTCGACGCCACCGATGCCAAAGCGGACGAGAACACGTCCAGACATCGCCGCGCGCAAGCAAATGAGCAAGAACTGGAACGCTTCATCGGGAAGAAGAGGCTCAGCGGATTCTGCAAGACGGAAGCGCGCCATCTTCAGTGGGACAGGTGCATCACAGACGTGAGCCACGCGGTCATGGATGCGTACCTGCTGGCTGAGTTCTACGCACTTCGCCAACTCGCTGCAAAGAAGTCGGTTGCAGAGACCTCGGCGAGATTCTACCAGGCATGTCTGAGCTTGGTGGCAAACCCGCATCGGCGACGAAGCACCTCCGACGTTGACAAGTACGCCGTGTCGAGAGTCGTTGCCAACGATATCCTCGATAGTCTTCACCGAGATGTTCGAGTCGATCCTTGTGCGTGTGGCGAATCCAATCGTGGTGGAGCTGCGCGAGCACATCGAGAACGAGCAGTGGTAAGATCACCTGGAGTCCGCACGATCTGATGCCGATGTACTACGAGTTGTTGCAGCGCGTTGGAGCAGTCAAGGAGAAGAACGCGAACGACCCGACGCACGAGCCGAAGCGAGCGTCCTCGGTTCTCCCAACGGAGCAAGACTTCAAGGCGAGCTACTGCAAGGTCGACTCGAATGATGTTCCTTATATCCGCTTACTCTTCTCGGCGATCTGCTGCAGAATCAGGTCCATGCGCAGAGGCGGGAAGAACGCCTCGAGCAGTTTGGACGGACGCATCGACGCGTCTGCAAACGTGATTGCCGATGTGGAGGCACCGCCATCACTCCCGTGGAGGTCACTTCCAGATGCAAGCGTATCATTGCCGCGTCCGTCCGGACTTGACGTGTGTGCACTTGTTGGGGAGTCTCGTGGAGGAGGATTATGCGCCAGTCGACGTCGTTTGCTGGCATTAGAGGCCTCCTCTGCCGCAGCTCCAACGCCCTCATCTTCGGTGTCGTCGTCGCTGGCGGTGGTATCATGTGGTTCCTCTAGCCGGCGCCGTTTGCTTGCGCTGGATGCCTCCTCGATTGCATCGCCCTCGTCTTCAGTTTCTTCGTCACTTGCGATGACGGCTGGTGGTGTTCGTGGCGACGTGTAAGAAACTTGCACTGAAGGCGTGCCGCGAGGGGAGCTTTGGAGCGCACCGTCGGCTGGTTCATCACGCTCGTTTTCGACGAGGCTTCGCGTTTTCCCCGTTGTCGCAGACGTTTGAGGTGAGGCGAAAGCAGGAGGTCTTCGAGTAGATGCATCAGCTGGGAATTCCGAGCTATCTTCATCGTCCACTTCTTGCGATGCATCGATCGACGCGTACGCAGCATGGACTGATGTCTTACTCGTCGCGGTAGCCACATGCGAGGTGGTAGCCATGTCAGCGTCGTCCGCATCCTGCTCGCACCCGTAGTTCGGACCGGAAGACCATGCCAGCGACGTTGGAGGTTGTTCCTCACCGCTCACATCCTGGACTTCAGGTGCTTGTGTTTGCCAGATCTCTGCGTCACCGAGCCCGCCGGCACGCTGCGAATATCCATCATCGCTCTCATTGCCGCTTCCGTCGAATTGGGAGTCGACTCCAATTCCAGCGCTGGCACTTCCCGCGATTTGTGCTGCCAAGCCGGTGGGTTTGCTTGCATTGCCGCTTTCCCGTCTGACACTGTTGGGACGCTCCGAGTTCTCAGGAAAGCCGTGAGAAGACTCTTTGCGCGCCGACGTCATCACGAAATTCGACGCCAGGCGTCGCAAGAACCCACCAAACCCTCGAGGCTGACTGATATTGGCATCGTCTGACAAGTCATGGACAGGAACGATTTCCTCGGTACGCCCGCTGTTGTGGTTCCTGACTGCAGCGCTCTTCAAGGCGTGGACATCTTGCGAGCCAGATGAATTTCCATCGTCGTCATCGAGAATCTGCGTTTCTGCGAGTTGTTGCGTCTCGTGATCACTTTCTTGATCGGTCGCACGATTTTCCTCCAGCGGATCACGCCGCACACGAATATCCGAGTCGGACTTCGCTTCCTGACGCTGCAGTGCAACGTCCGATCGGGTTTCCTGCTCTTCAGCCTCAAAAGAATTGTCGACGTCGTCGTCTAACGCCATTGTTTCCGGCTCGGGCTGACTGCGCTCGGTCGGTTTTGTTCCTTTGGCTCCTTGAGACGGAAACGCATCACTTACTTGAGTCTGCTCGAACCCGATAGAGGTATCGGGAGGCTGCGTGTATAGCTCGGAGTCGTCGTAGATGTAGTCGGCCCGTGACAGGGTGTGCAATCTGTACCCAGATCCACCATCATCGTCACTATCATCCGCCGTCAAGTCGATCGGAGAACCAATCCAGCCGGGGCTCCTTCGAGCCTCGTCGTAGTCGACCACGTTGTTGTGTAGCTTTGCTGTGTTCTTAGGCTCGTCTTCAGGCTCGATCTTCGCTTCGGGTGGCGGATCGTGACACTTGGCGACAGACGAATCTCCGACTTGAGAGGCGGCCCCCACCTCGCCATGAGCTAGATTGCCACTGTCCGAGGAGGAGGGTCCGTCCTGCAGCTCGGTCATTGGAACAGAGCCGTTCTCTTCGATAAGCTCCGAGTCCGTCGGCAGCCACCGAAGGTGTGCTGGAGGAGGACCCCATCCGTCCTGCTCATCCAGCTCGCGCTCTTGGTTTTCAGGGATAACGCAGTCCATGTCTGTCAGAGGATTACTGTCACCAAAGCGCAGGGCTGCATCCACTGCGGTGCTTGCATTCGCAGGCAACGGCGGCAAATTCTGCCGGATCGCAAGTCGCGCTTCCAGCTCAACATCTGTCTGTTTACCAAGCAGTCGGGCGACCAGTGTATCCTCGATAACATTCGGCAGTGCGTCGACGACGAGCTCGCTCGCGTCCACGACGCTCAGCTCCTCAATCTATTGTGTCGCACCCAGCCAACGGTTAGTGCCTTCCGCACCACGTCAGTGCAATCCGGAGCAAGGCCTCACCCATAGATACAGCCGCTGCTGCCTCCGACTGGTCGTCGCCATCGACACAGACACTCTCCAGCTCGACACCGCGCTCTCCTCGAGCTCTCCGCTGCCGAGGCACCGCGCGCGGGAGACGAATTGGTACTTGACGAGCCGCAGCACGCTGCCGCGCAGGCGCGCGAGCGACTTGTACCCCATCTTCGCGCGCAGGTCCTGCAGCACCTTGGCGGGCACGAACGCCTCCATCGAGTGGACGCGGTCCACGAGCATGATCGTCTGCGCCGCTGAGTTGGTCGAGCGCACAATCACGAGTCGCGGTGGCGCGCTTTCCGGCCGCTGCGACTCGCTGTCCTCGCTCATGGGCTCCGACTGGCTCTCCACCGGCCTCACTCCGCCGCCCGCAGCGCCCAGCAGCGCCAGCAGGTCGGGCAGCAGGAAGACCGACAGTCCGCGCATCATGTTGCCGCCGCCCAATGCCAATAGTGTGGCCAAGTCAGGCGCGAGCACTTTCCTTTCCCGCGCAAGCGCTCCGCACGAACGTAGCGGAGCACGCACTTTCGGCGCGGTTGATGGGCCAACTCGCACTTAACGGCCGTTGCGCTAGGTGCGTACTTGCTCGCTTGTGGAGCGCGTTGACGCTCTCAGTTGGGTCGCCTCCCCCGCGCTGTACGGGCGACGACCATGAGCTTGCTGGCGCTCGCGCGCGGCTGCGCGGGCACGCGCTGCGTCCTCGCGACGGCGCGCTCCCCGGCGGCGTTCCCGCGGCCGCCAAGCGTCCGGTCTCCCGCCGTGACGCGGTGGAAGTCGACGGGTGTGACGACGACGACGACGACGAGCGCTGCGGCGCCGCCGCTGGCGGAGATCGCGGTGAAGGGCAGCTTCCGGCAGGCCAACCGCCGAGCGCGCGCGTCGGGTCTTCTCTCCCCTGGAGGAGCGCGCGTGGCGCGACTGGTGCGCGTCAAGCGGAGCAAGGCGGCAGGTCGGACGCGCGGTCATCCATCCATCCATCGCTTCGCTCGCCGGTCATGGGCTGGCGCTGACGCTCGGCGGCGCGTGTATGCAGACGCGTCGCGCAGCAAGAAGGGCACGTTGGTGGACGACGCGGCGGCCGTCGCGGCGGATCAGACCCATCGCCTGCGCAACTCGCTGGTACGGAGGACGCGCTGCCATGGGTCGCTGGAGCGCCAGCACGTGACGCTCTAGCCGTGTCTGTGGCGATGGCGTGCCGCGCAGACGCTGCGCTTCAGCAACGAGAACTCGTACCTGAACTGGGCCAGGAACGGTGTGCTGTCTTCGGGCGTCGGAGTCGCCATGTACGCGCAGGAGCACCACCGCGGTGCGCAGCTCAGTGGCGCAGGTGCGTATGTGTGTCGCTGCTTGGTGCGGAGCGACGCCCGCTCGGCTCGGAGGATTAGGCTCTACGCCACGAGCTCTCGGCATGCGCATGGATCGCCCTGACTGTCTCGGCTGCGACCAGGTCTGCTGCTCCTGGGCTTCGGGTACATTGGCGTGGGCACGGCCAAGTACATTTACTACATCCTGCGGTTTCGCCACGTCATGGAGCTGTCGTGGAGCAGCGTCATCGCCACGATCTCCCACGCGTCGGTCGCGCTCATCATCTGGCTGACCGGCACCGCCTCGTTCCTGGTGCGCCGCGCTAGCCCAGCTCGGCTTGGCTCCGCGTCGCGCCGGCTTGTCCGTACTAACGACGTGCGTCCTGCAGGAGACGGTGCCGCTGGAGCTGGACGCCATGCTGCTCACGGAGCCCATCATCAGCTACCTGCCGTTCCGCATCCGACAGGGCCTCATCGAGACCTACAGCCTGCACCTGGACGACCTGGAGCACCACATGAGCGAGCAGGACCGCGTGCTGCGCGCCATCCGGAGCGGTCGGGGCGAGGAGGACGGCGGCGTGATCCCCGAGGTCGTGCCCGAGCTGTTGCCCAAGTGAGTGCGTCCGTCGCCTGTCCATTTGGTGTGTCTGCCTCTGCGGCCGCCGGCTTTGCCAGGCGAGCATCGCATTGGCTTGGTGCGCGATCCGGCCCGCATCGCCTCCCCCTCCTGCATCCAAATCAATCAAAGGGAGGCCCGCGCGCAGGCGTTCGCAACCACAAGTGGGCATCATCCGTCCTCTCATGTTGGTCGTTCCCGCCCCCTTCTTCCTTCACACAGTGTACTGTTGGAGCGAGCGAGCGGCAAGGCGCTGCGCTGTGCCTAGCTCGACAGCGCCTGCTCCAGCGGCACGTCAAAGTCCGGGTTGCGACGGATCGTCTTGCCGTCCCACGAGAGGTTGATGGGCTCGTACGCGTCCTCGCCAAGCTCGGCCGAGACGATGGGTGGCGCCAGCATCACGTCGCTCTCGGGCGACTTGGGCAGCGTCTGTCCGTGCTCCACGAGGGCCTTGACCACGTCCAGGATCTCCTTGTCCGACTTGTTGGGCACAAACACCTGCTTCTCCACGCCCCAGTCTGTCCAGTCAGACGCAGTGGCGCCGATCGAGTCAGCTCCTAGCTCCCGCCTAGCTCGTCCGCCGCACAGAGCGCACCGAAGCGGGCGTAAACGAAGGGCTCCATCTCCTCGGCCTCGCGGTAGACAAAGGGCGTGCGCGGGTTCAGCATCTTCAGCTCGGCATAGTTCTTGCGGAAGAACGTGCTGCGCACACAGACAGCAGAGAGAGAGAGAGAGAGAGAGAGAGAGAAGGAGAAGACGCAAGAGCCGCGTGAGTTGGAACCGCCGCGTTGTCCGCGCCGACCGCGGTGGTGCACGCACCGCAGGCCCTGGCTGCTCTGGGACGACTCGCAGCACACGAAGCGCAGCTCGCGGACGTGGCGGGAGATCTGCGCGCGCCAGCTCATCGTGCGGACGGGGGCTCCTGCTCCTGCTGCTCGCGCTCGCTTGGGGGCGGCGAGACAAACAAATCCCGGCCGCTCGTCCAAGGGGGAAACGGGCCGGGTCGGGTCAAATCGAGCCGCGCGCGGGTTTGGATGGACCACCAGACTTTGCCGTTATTGCAAAATAGTGACATGTAGCCATGTGGCGAAGCGTGGGTTCACTACTCTTGGAGTGTGGATTGCCGCAGTGTCTCGACGCCTTGGAGAAGCATGGGTGTGCGGACGCACAGCCGCAAAGGCGTCCAGAATGCGAGACCCTTTCCGTACCGCCACTGTAGGCACGATAGCGCCTCACCAGCCACTTTAGCACCAACATGCTGCCTAAAAATACACGAAAGAGCGTATCTTGCCGATTCCACACGGCTCGGACCAGAACATCCTCGCCTCGTGGTGCGAACGCGCACACACGCCCACACACGCGCACCACTCCATTCGCGATTCACCACGAGAGTTCACGCGTCCGTCACAGAGCTCGGTCATCGATGGCTTTCTTCGGACTCACTGGGCTTGGCTCGCAGAGTCCGTTCGAGATCGTCAAGGAGACGCCGCTGCACGTGTTCGAGGAGAGCGACTTCCAGGACGCCTTTATGCGTACAATCCGTCCCGGCTTCTCGCTCTTCTCCGAGAGCGACGAAGAGGTCACGGCCGCCCGTGAGGCACTAAACACTGCGTGCATCGACTTGGAGCGGGTCCCGGAGGTACTCCGGACGCTCTACAAGTGTCCGAGTGGCGTCGACAACATCCCCAAGTCCGCATTGGACCTCGCCGAGCGTGAATGTGCCGTCACCTCCGGCTCGATCACGCTGTCAGCATTCCTGGAGGCCATGGACCGCGCGTGCAAGGCGTCCGAGGCGCTCCAGACTCGCGAAGCGCGGCGTGTGTACTTGAAGGACGGAACGTCAACCCGCGAGTTCGTGTCGAACGGCGAGCTGCGTGCCAAGCTGGCCAAGCACACGCGCATGGAGCACGACCCGCAGCGCAAGATGCTGTTGCCCATGACCGATACGCAGACGCTCGGGTGGCGCGAACCTACGATCGTGATGGAGCGCCGGCCGACCAAGAGCTGCGAGGAGACCCGGTACGCGAGCGCCATGGTCAAGGCCGGCGTCTACTACTACTAGCGACCGAATAGAGTCGAGGTATCGTCGCGCTTTCATTCTTTCTTGCATGCATCGGCCGCGCTTCTCCCAGGTCTTGTCGCGCGCTAGCAGTTTTTATCATGCTGCTTCAAATGCAACAGTTGGAATGAAGGGAGGTGGTTTCGACACTGATGTCCGCACGGACCTCAAAGGCGCGGGAAGCATTCGTGGGTGAGTGAATACATATTTACTCTTTCATGAATGCACTCGGCCAGGACGAAGTGGCCGGACCGACGCTCTCATGTGGCAATGGAGGATAGGAAGGACGGGAGGCGGCCGCGCTCTTACGTCGCGCCACGACCGAGCTTGAGCAGCCGCTGCGTCTTGGTGACAGCAAGCACGGCGCCGACGCCTGCGCGGAACTTGTTGCGCGCCGTCAGACGCCGTGCCTCCTTCATGTTCTTGCCGACAGAGAGCACGGGCGCGGCGTCGTCGTCGTCATCGCGCAGGTCGCTGAACCACGGGTGGCGCAGCACCTCGGTCGCCGTCAGACGCTTGGCCGACTCGACCACGAGCATCTTGCAGATCAGGTCCTTGGCCTGGCTCGACACGCCGTCAAAGTACGGCGCCACAAACTCAAAGTCCCCGTTCAGGATCTGCCAGCCGTCGAGCGTGCTGTCAGTCGCTACAATCGGCACCGCAATGGCTGGAATGGCTCACGACACGCACCTTCCGCATCTCCTCGACCTGGTTCTCATCGTAGAACGGCGGGAAGCCGCACAGCAAGATGTACATGATGACTCCGAGGCTCCAGATATCGCACTTGCTGTCGTACTTCGCGCAGACAAACAAGCAAGTAGAGAGAGAGAGAGAGAGAGGAAGGCACGTCGTCAATGACGAGCGCGGTTCCGAGCAGCATGGCCGAGTGGCTGAGCAACCGATAAACCGGTAGATCGACCGAGCGAGCCACGTACGGGGAGCTTGCGCACAATCTCCGGCGCGTAGTAGCCTGGCGTGCCGCACATGGTGCTCATGTTGGTCTCGGCCGTGACGAGCTTGGCGAAGCCAAAGTCGGCGATCTTGATCTTGGCACCCTCGCTCTCGTCGGCGTAGAGCAGATTCTCCGGCTTGAGGTCGCGGTGCGTGACGCCCGCGGCGTGGCAGTGCGCGAGCACCTTGGCCACAACCTTGACCACCTTCTTCGCCTCGGCCTCCGTGTAGTACTCCTTGGCGATGATGCGATCGAAGAGCTCGCCGCCCTCGGCCAGCTCCATCACCAGGTAGCACATGTCTCCGTCGTCCTCGTACACGTCGAAGAGCTTGATGATGTGCGGGTGGTCCAGCTGCATGCATTCAAACCCACATGCACACCCACCCATGCGCACGGCGAATGTCAGCGCCAACGAGCGGGAAGAGGGCGAGGGAAGGAAGGATGGCTGCGGTCGGGACGGATCTCCTTCCGTGCGTCGCTGCCTACCTCCTTGAGGATGTTGATCTCCTGCACGAGGTTGCTCCGGTCCTTCGGGTTGAGCGACGCCTTGTTGATGCACTTGACGGCGAAGCGCTCACCCGAGGCCCTGCCGACGCACTCCTTCACGACCGAGAAGTTGCCTGGCGACACGTGCGTCAGTCCCTCGCGCGAATGACAGTCCCTGCGCCATCGGCGTCGCCCCGCGGGTCCATCTATCCATCTCTGCGCGCACCTTCGCCGATGACGCGGCCCATCTTGTACTTGTCCTCAAAGTCGGGCGGTAGGCGCTCCGACATGGTGGCCGACAGTCGGACGGGCGGACGGGGAGAACGCGGGCAGAGGGGCGAAGGGTGAATGAGCCGTCACGGGCAGTCGAAGCGCGGCGCGGCGCGGCGGGGCGGGGCGGGGCGACGCGGGGCGACGCGGGGCAAGATGTGCGCCGTCCTTCCTTTCTTACGTCGGCCGAGCTATTCTGGTCAGGTTTATCTTGGGGGGGCGTCCTGGACAAGATAGCCTTCGTCTTTGTAAACCATACGCACGGCAAGTGAGACCGGAGGCTGGGTGCCTTTCAGCGGATGATTTGTCACAAATCAATGCATGCTTCACTCCTGCGAGTACGCCGCTGCGCCTGCTCTTACATTTACCCAGTCACGCAGCTATCCTGCACTGAAACAGCGCAGCTGGCAGATTCGCATTGACACAAGCAAGGACAGTGCCCCTCGGCGCTGGCTCCGCGCCGAGTGCAAGGCGCGCGCGCGAGCGTGGTCGCCGCCGCCGCGCGGACAGCTCTAGGCGCTCCACAAGTCCACGCAAGGCGCGCGCGGCGTCTCCGTCTCGCGGACGGCGGAAATAGAGCGGCAGGATCGGCCCAGGTCGCTCGGCGCGGAGCGCTAGTCGATCGCCTGGAAGGTCAGGATCACGGGCTTGGGCACGTTCCGCAGGTGGAGCGTCGCGCGCTCGAAGCCCAGGTCCGTGACGTCCTGCTCGCCGATCTTCATGAGGATGTCGCCCACGGCCACGCGGCGCAGGCCCTTGCACGTCTCGCGGCCCGTGCGCTTGGTGACGAGCAGCACGGCGCCGCGCTTCGTGTGCGCCTCGCGCACCGTGAAGCCGAACGGGCCGTCCGTCCACTGGATCTGGTAGTACGCCTGCACGTCAATGTCGAAGAACTCGTCCTCGAACTGCAGCTGCGGCGTCGCGGGCTGGCTCCCGCGCATCTGCTGGGGCGGCGACTTGCCGTAGCTGAACGCCAGGTCGTCCATCTGCATCGGCGGGTGCTGGGGCGGCATGGCGCCGCCGCCGCCGCCGCCGCCACTGCCGCCGGGCGTCTGCGCGCTGCTGTGGCTGCGGTGGACCGACGTCGACCGCCCGCTGCGATACCCCAGGATGGAGTTGTTTACGCTCGCGGCGTCCCCGGCGGGCTGCGTCGATGACGAGCGCGAGCGGTCCGAGTGCGCGGCCGACGGCCGGCGGAGAGGAGACGCGCCGCCGCTGCCCACGCTCAGCGCCGCCATCTGCGCCGTGGGCGACACGGGCGCGCCGCCCGCCTTGTTGCTGCTCGTGCTCGCGGTGCTGCCGGCGCTCAGGCGCTGCTGGAGCTGCTTCCGCCGGCGGAAGCGGATGACCGCGGGCTTGGGGACGTTCATAATATAGTTCATCGTCTCCGTGAAGCCCATGTCCTTGGCGGCGCGGTCGTTGACCATGACGATCTCGTCGTTCTCCTGCACGAGCGCGAGCTGCGGAGACGTGCCCTTGCCCGTGAACGAGCGCACGAACGCCATGCCCTCCTTGCTCGTGCCCACGACGAGACCGAGCGGGCCGTAGTCCCACAGAAAGTCGTACTCGTCCTCGGCGAGCTCGGGCACCGCGACCTCGAGGTTGTCGGCCAGCGGCTTGCGGAAGCGCAGCGTGATGGGCTTGGGCAGCTCCTTGATGATCTCGATGATCTTGGAGATGCTGTAGTCGCGCGTCGGCAGCTCGTTCACGTACACGAGCTCGTCGCCGACCGTCACGTCGCGCTCGAGCAGCGGACTGTCGGCTTTGCCCGTCAGCCGCTTGACCACGGGCAGCTTGGACTTGGCGTCCGTCGTGAGCACGATGCCGAGCGGACCCGACTCCCAGACGTAGTGGTACTCGTTGGGCGCGAGCGCCGGCACGTCCTGCGCCGCTGCGCCGTAGGGCGACAGCTGCAGCGTCAGGCGCACGGGCTTCTGCACCGACCGCAGGTACTTGGTCGCGTTCTCGGCGCCGAGGTGATAGACCTTCTCGTCGCCGATGGCGATCAGCATGTCGCCCGGCACGACCTCCTGGAGCCCCGCGGCGAAGAGGTTCGCCTGCGGCGTCGTGCGCCGCGCGAGGCACAGCACCGTGCCGCGGTCGGACTTGACCGGCGTGACCGTGAAGCCGAAGACGGACCCGTCCTGCCACTCGACCACGTACATCCGCCGCTCGTCCAGCAGCACGTCGCGCTCCGTGCCTGCCTGCTGCATGGCCGCCGTCTCGCTCATCGCTGCGCTCGCTCGGTCGCTCGGTCGGTCACTCTGGCCGCCGGCGCGTCCTCTCGCGGGCAGGCCGCGCTCGCTTCTTTCGGGAATGTCGCCGCGCGCGCGCGCTTCTTCCTCTTCGGGCCGCCTCGGGCATAGTGAAGCCAAGACAAACACGCCGAGAAGAAGAAGCGGCGGAAGAGGCCGACCCCCCAACCTGCGCATCATCAACCTCGTCGATGCCATGAACGACGACGCCAGACCTGGATTCTTGCATACAGCGGCGCATATGATATCTCCAGCATCCACATTCGCATTCATGTTGTATGACCAAGGACCTGTACAATCGGTTGCAGCGGACTTTTATTGGGTGCGACCCGCAGCGTGGACACCTGGAGAACCTCTCGTGTGGCATCTTTTGCTGTGTGGCTCGAGTGGTCGAGGTGGCCGCCCACCACGACGAGCGAGCGGCGCTCTTCTCGCCACGAATTCGCCAGGGAACTGCACACACACTTGCTACAGGCGTAACACACTGACCGAAGCCTTGCTCCACGCACACACGCGCTCATACTCTCTCCGCGGCGCGGCGCCGCTCGGTTCGCCGCCCACTCCAGCCGAAAGTGGCACCTCGCGGCGCTCAGTCCCAATAGATACTTCCATTTCCACCCATTCACAGAAACTCGTCAGAACAAGTCAGCGCGGCGGAGGAAACCTTCCTCATATCATCCTCCTATCATACAGCAAGTGCGATGCATGTGCAGAGGTTTCTTTCATGCGACATTCGCGCAACCTCTCCCTCGCGTTCCGCGCAAGCGTTCCGTCGCCTGTCGCTCACTTGATCTTTGTATTCGAATCGTCGCCGGCACGGCAATCGCCATGACCGCGCTCGCCGGAGACTCGCCCGGGAATGAGGCGCTCGCGGGGCTCGTCGTGCTCGCCGCGCTCATCCTGTCGCTGGAGATCCTGCAGCACCTGCTGGCCGCGCGCGTGCTTGCGGCGGCCGCCATGGCCACGGCCTGGCTCTCCTTGCTGTCGCCTGCCGCGCAGGTGCGTGCCGTGCTGTACGCCCTGGCGACGCACGGCGCGAGCGAAGGCGTCGCCCAGTGGCGCGCCAACTTCCCCATCGCGTCCGCGAGGAACCGCGACCACCTCGTCGGCCTCTGGCTGCTCTTTTGGGCGCGAGTGTTCATCTGGGGCGCGACGCTTGGCGCGCTCTCGGGCTTCGACCGCCACGCCGCGGAATCCAGTCGCGGGGAGAAACTAGACGCAGAAGAGGGATCCTGGGCGTCGGTGGTCGCGACTGCAACGTACTACGAAGCTGTGGAGGTGCTGCTGCTCATGTACTTCTCGGCTGAGCCGCTATCGTACCGGCTCGACCAGCGCGCGGTCACCTGGGTCGCGAAGCTCGCTGTCTCCAGCGTGGAGCGCTCGTCCGCCTGGACGCAGTGGATCATGGACAGCTCCGTCGTGTCGTGGATATCTCCTGGCGGCATTGTCGCCGTGCTCGTCGTGGTCATGGGCGTCTCATGGCAGATCCCGTGGAACGAGCTCGTGCGTCATGTCGAGACGCCGGACTTGCAGCTGCACAAGCCTCGCTCGTACCGGCTCAAAGGTGACGGCCGTACCACCTCGAAGACGCGCATCGCGTATCTTTTCCAGTACGCGCACGAAGATGGGAGCAGCGAGGACACAGCGCTTGACACGGGCAGCGACGACGAGCTCGAGAGCTCCTGAAACGGTTCGCTCTCCTCCTCTCTCCTCAGTGATAGTACATGACTCGTAGATACTTTATTCGCGGCAGTTCGTTCCCGGCGGCACTCTCATTGCGGCCACGTCGAAATCAACGACGTAGCGTGGAGATCTCGAGAGGAGCGCTCTTCCGCTCCTCAGCCAAGGCAAGAGACGCAACGAAGCCAGCCAACTTCCTGCTTCTTCATGTTTCCTCTCCATTATGGCCACGCACCCAGCAGAAGCCCTTCCCTTGAGTATTAAGAACTTCCCGCGTCACCGGTAACTCGACGCAGTCGATGCGCGAGCGGCGGCCAGCGGTGGGAGCTTGAGGCGACCCATACCGTTGCCATCACCAGGCGGAGACGCCGCCATCTCGCCGCTGTCATTACCAATCGAAGATGTCTCGGTGGCGGGTGCGGTTGCGGCTCTCCGCTTTTGAAGTGGAGAGATCGCGCGCGCGGTCCGGCGCGCGACGACCGCTGGCTTCTGCGGCGCGGGGGCTCCGGTGAAAGCAGTGATGCTTGCTGGCGCGAGTGAGTGCTTGGGGATCGCGAACTCCCGCTTCTTGCTGCTTTTGTCGACGGCGATCAAGCGCGGGAGCTGGTTCGAAGATGGCTCGGGCTGGGGCACCGATTTCTCAGGCGGTCCCGACTGGTTCTTCGAGCGCTGGTCGCCTTCTTCGTCGTCATTGTTACTCGTCGGCGGACTCTGGGTAGACAACGCCTGTGCCTTCTTCTTGAGCGGATCGAGCACTTTCAACCTGAGGCAAGTCATCAAGCCGCTATTCGTGAGAACACGACCGGCACAACTTCCTCTCGGCTCCGAGATACGCTTACCGGGGGATGCGAGACGGACGGAGGTGTCCAGGCGACGTGTTCTGCTTCTCCAGGCGCTGCTTGTCTCGTGGTCGCTGCATGCGCGGCTGGATCAATGCTGTCTCTGCCTTGTGATCGCTGCCACTATCGAGTTTGGCGATCTCGCAGCTTCGACGTTGGCAGTCGTCCGCCTTCCGAACGCCATTTCGTGCAAGTGGAGACGCCTCGTCCTCGCTTCGGACCGTCGGAGAGGACTCGGGCTCCTGCGCCGCGCTCTTCTTCCCGTCACAGGCACTACCTGTACTACAATCGCCGTCTCGGCTGGCAATATGGACAGCGGCAGCGGCAGCGGCAGCATTGGCAGCGGCAGCTTCCGAGTCCGAGTCGCCAGCGTTCCAACGCGGGGCCAGCTCTTGACGCCCGCTCAGGAACGGGTGCGCGAGCAGCTCTGCGATCGACGCGCGCTGCATGGGGTCGCGCTGGAGACACCGCCGAAGGAACGACGCTGTCTGCAAGTCGCGGAGCAAGAAGACCAAGCACATGAACGCGCGAGTGAGACGCCAGTGAATGCGTCGGCAGCCTAGCATCGCCGCGGCGCGCAGCCAGAGGACCAGACTCACCTCGTCCGACGCGTCGGCGGGGATGGTCGGCGTCTTGTCGGTCGCCACGATCTGGTACATGGCGGTGTGCGGGTTGCTGTACTGCCGCCACGGCGCGTGGCCCGTGAGCATCTCGAGCACAGCGCAGCCGAGGCTCCAGACGTCCGCGCGGAACCACCAGGCGTGTGCCTCCGCGCTGGCGGCGACCTCCGGCGCGGACGGCGGCGCGCCGCGAATGACTTCTGGCGCCATCCAGTGCGGAGTGCCCTTGAGCCCGCCGACGAGCGACGCGCAGCCGGTCTCCTTGAGCGCGCCGAAGTCTCCGAGCTTGATGTCGGCCTCGTCGTCGGCGGACGTGAGGAAGACGTTGGCGCACTTGATATCGCGGTGCGCGATCCCGCGCGCGTGCAGGAAGGCGAGCGCCTCGCACAGCTGGCGCGTGAGCTTGTGCACGAGCGGCAAGGGCAGCGCGCCGTGGCGGCGCAGCCTGCCGCTGAGCGACCCGCCGGCCACGAACTCCATGTAGATGCTGAGGCGCTTGCGCGGGACCTCGGTCGCGCGCCAGTAGCGCACGAGCCGCGGGTGCGCGAGCCGCTTGATGGTCGCCACCTCGCGCTTGATGCCCTCGACTTCGGCCGCCGACAGGTCCCGCAGCAGGATGACCTTGCAGGCGGCCTCGCGGCTGGTCGCGACCTCGACGCAGCGGTACACGCAGCCCTGCGCGCTGTCGACGGCGTGTCAGTCGCTCGCGGCGGACCGAGCAGCGCGCATGGCGCGGACAGCCACCATACGCAACCAGGTAGCGCGACGCACCCCTGGCCGACCTTCTCCTTGCGCAGCCACTTGCGCGCTGGCCGGTTGACGGCAGCCTGGCCGTCCGCTCGGCTCGGGGACGACGATCGCGAGGAGCTGGCGCTGCTGACGCTCCCGGAGCGCTCCATGTCCGTCGGAGAGCCGTCCGCGGCCGTCGGGAGAGGGCTCGGCGCCTTGGCCATGCCGCTGACGAGCAGCAGGCGGTGACGGATATGGCGAGCGGTTGGCGCCTGCGATGACTAGCAGCAGCGCAATGCGATGCGATGCGATACGATGCGATGCAAGCAATTGCAGCGCGACGGTCGGTATTAATAGCCGCCGTCGGCTATTTTCTCCTCGGCGGTGATGGCGACAAGCAGGGCGAGCGCCGCACACGCATGTAGCGAGCCATCATCTTGGTCTTGGTCGCGACCATGCCATTCGCTCGCTTGCCTCGGAGCTCTCGCATGCCGGTTAATGCGCGCGAGGGATCGGTATTTCGGCGAATCAAAACGGTTTTCATCCAAATTTTGAACCAATCACGGTCTGGATAACGCCGAGCCGACGGTGGGTGGCCGACCGGCACTCGCCTCGCTCACTCTCTCGACTTGCGGCGCCGACGAAGCGCGCGATCGATCGATCGGGCGGCTGACTGACACGCCGGAGGGGCGACCGACGCCATGGCCAAGGTGCGTGGACTAGCGCGGACTAGCGCGGACTGGCGCGGGTCGGCGTGGCGTCGCCGCGCGCTGACCATGGCTCGCGCCGTCGGGAGCAGGGGAAGGCCAAGAACGTGGTCATCAAGATGCTGAGCGCCGCCGGCACCGGGTACGTCCGCCCTCGCCGGCACCGCGTCTGCGGCGAGCGGGAGGGAGCGACGTACGCGCGCGCGTGCTAACCGCTGGCGCGTGCGCGGCGCAGCTTCTTCTACACGACGACCAAGAACCCGCGCACGGTCACGCGCAAGCTGTCGCTGCGCAAGGTGCGCCGCCGCCGCTCGTTCTCGCCGCCGCTCGCTCGCGGCGGCCCTCGGTCGCGGCCCTCTCACCGCCGACGTGCACGCGCTCGCTTTGCGCCGCCAGTACGACCCGATCGTCCGCCAGCACGTCATTTTCAACGAGACCAAGATCAAGAAGGGCTAGCTCGGCGGCGGGACGCGCGGGCTCTCGCTCGCGCGCGCGCGGCCTCCTTGGGTGCCTGCGAGACCGGTCCTCCGGCCCGAGCGACTCGATAACACGCGCGCTTTGGCTCTCTCGCGCCGTCTACTGCGGCGACAGTCGGCGGCCCTTGATGGCGACCGAGCGGTCGCCGCCTCCTTGCTCGCCCCCGCCTCGTCCCCGGCTGCCGCGCTGCTCCTCAACCAGCTGCTCGCGCGCGCTCGCCGCGCGGCTCGCGTCCGGGACGCGCAGCGCGCCAGGCGGCGCCGGCGCCGGGTCCTCGCGGAAGAAGCCGTGCTGGAGCGCGTCCGCGGCCGAGATGCGCTTGCGCGGGTCGAGCGCGAGCAGCTTGGCCAGCAGGTCGACGCCGAGCGGCGAGAGCATGGGGAACTGCGCGCTCAGCGGCGGCGGGTGCGTGTCCTTGAAGCGCAGGAAGAAGGGCAGGTCGCTCGCGCCGGCCCAGCCGTTCTCCGCGGGCGACCCGAGCGCCGAGAAGATCTTGCTGAGCTGCTCAATGTCGGACGCGCCGTCGCAGAAGACGCGGCGCAGCAGCAGCTCGGCGAAGATGCAGCCGACCGACCAGACGTCCACCTCGCGGCCGTAGTGCTCCTCGCCGAAGAAGAGCTGCGGGTCGCGGTACGCGCGCGTCACCACCTGCAGCGACCGCTTCGGCGCGTCGCGCGCCTGCTTCTCTTCCCCGTCCGCCTCGCCCGCCGCCGCCGCCGCCGCCGCCTCCTCCTCCTCCTCGAGCAGCGTCGCCATGCCCAGGTCCGTGATCTTGGCGACGCCGTCCGCAGGCGAGAGCAGCAGGTTGTTGGGCTTCAGGTCGCGGTGCAGCACGCGCCGCTCGTGCAGCGCACTCACGCCGCGCAGCAGCATCTGCAGCAGCGCCTTGACGTGGGCGACCGGCAGCTCCTCGTCCGCACTGATGACTGCCTCCACGTCGCTCGCCATGTACTCGAGCACCAGGAACACCTTGTCCTTGTGCTCCACCACCTCGAGCAGCTGCGTGGACCACGCGCGCGCGTGCCCGCAGCCGTCCGCGCCACACAAAGAGAGCGCGCGTCAGTCCGCGCTCTCGCTCGCCTCGCGCGCGGCTGCGACGTGCCTGCACGACGTTGGGCGCCCCGCGGCAGCGCGCGAGCAGCGCGGCCTCGCGCTCGGCGGCCGCGCGCGGCGCCAGCACCTTCTTGAGCGCCACGCGCCGCCGCGTCTCGCGGTGCTCGCCCAGGTAGACCGTACCGTACGTGCCTCTCCCGATCTCGCCCAGCCGCTCGTAGTCGCCCACGAGCTTGCGCGCGGCGGCCGGCGCGGCCAGCCGCCGCTTCTTCATGCTGCTCCCGCCGTCTTCCATTGCGGCGGCGACCATCCGCCGCCGAGGGCTACACTTCGTCGCGGAGGTTACGCTCTGAGCGTCCAGCGGTGGAGCGGTTGTGTACCCTGCAACGGGCCAATCAGCGGCCCGTCCTGCGCTCGATATCTACGAATCAGCTGTGATCTCACCGGATTTTCGACCAACCAGCGCAAGCACACCCTCGAGTCGCCCATCAGCGCCTCGTGTCTTGACCCCAGTATCGACGTGGCCGTGCGACCGACCGACCCATGTCGCCAGCGTCTGTGGCGGCGCCGCGGGCTCCGCCGCGCTGTCCCTGCGACTGCCAGCCGCCCGCGTCGACCTGACGGCGGCGCATTCGCTGTCAGGCGCCGGAGAAGTCGACCGTGCAGCATGCGGACGCGCAAGACGGTGCGCTGGTCCACCGTCACGGTCTACGAGTTCGCCGTGGCGCTGGGCGGCAGCGCGGTTCCGCGGCGCGGCGGGCCGTCCATCGGTCTCGCGCGCACCGCGGTGAGCATCTGGAGCGCACCGCTGGACGCGCTGGCCGGCGACGGGACGCGCGTCGGCGCCAAGCGTGCGCGCGAGGAGACCAGGGGCGACGCCGGGGACGCCGGGGACGCCGGGGACGGAGCGCGCGCGCGCCGCCGCGTGCGGTGGCTCAAGCCGCTCGAGCGCGTCGCCATGCTCGAGCGCGCCGGCTGCAGCGAGCGCCAAATCTACCGCCTGATGATGGAGAGCTCGGACATCGCCATGTCGCGCCGGCTGAGCCTCTCGGTCGCGCCGGACGCGTAGACCGGGCACGCAGACCCGCTGCTAATCCAAGCGAGTAATACTAGCATCTTTCTGTCGTTAGGCTCTGAGGCGACGGACTCGTATGCGGCGGCACTAAAGCGAGAGGCAGGACGCGCACTAAAGAGCGAGGCATGGCGCGAGGCGTGCATGCTGTCGGGTCCTGACGGTCGCTTCCCCCCGTTCCCGCTCCCGTTTCCGATCCCGCTCGCTCCGCACCACCCCCCACCCCCCGCTTCCTCGCGCGCTCCGCCACTCACTCGCGCCTTGACGCATCGAGTGTCCCCACCCTTCAAAGGGCTCCTTTCCAATACAAAACGCAAGTGACGAGACGACCAATGAGGAGAGCCCTCAGAGCGACATGGAAGAGGAAAGGTCGTCCACTCTCCCCTACCCGCTCCGCTCTTCACCCTACCCGCTACACTCCTATCCTACTCACTCTCCTATCATTGGTCGACAAATATCGCGGCTAGGTGAAAAGTCACTCCCATTCGATATTTTCTCACTGGCCAATCATCATCGCTTGCTGCGTACCCTCGCGAAGCCCCTACGCAGCTACACTCGCCGCCCCCAGGTTACGTGTCTGATTTCGTGATGAAGTATCAAGCACGCGACCGGGTAGGAGCGTGTTGGAGAAAGCCGGCGATGCCTCCATGAGCTGCTGGACCACGGCCTCGCATGTGGGCGGCACTGTTACCGCCGCGGTATATCTCACGAGCCATCCATCCCTGGTATCCGGAGCCTGGCGTCAACGGCTCGCACTGGATGGCGCGGACGCAGACCGCGCTGTGCGCGCCTACGCCGCCGCCGCAAGCTCTCTGCGGCCTGGCGGCAGCGTTCCTGCCGGCCTGTTGCGTCGCTGACACGGATTGCAGCCTTGGTGACTGCTTGCAGCAGTACCGTCGCCTCACTTGTTTTACGTCGCGCGCGTCACCGACTGCCACACTCGTAGCCACCAACGCAAACAGTCGCGTCTCTGCGACACGATGTGCTCGCTATTCAGGGTAGACAATCCCATTATAAGAGGCCTATCAAAGGCTGGCGAGTCGATGAGATTTTTGGTGAACTCACTCGGACCCTACGGTACAGTTCACTCCGCATTGGATACAAACCTTCACTATCGCCGAAATTAGAACCGCAGCTGGCCATTCTTCAACCCGGGTCTGACCCACTACTCGGACCATGACACAGCCCGGCCCACTATTGACATACAAAACCATACGAAATGACCTTGGGCTCAACCTGCGCTACAGCCCGCAGCGGGTCGGAACCCAGCGATTTCACCCAATCGGACACCAGCAAGCCGCGCACGATGTACGGAGACGCAACCTCCTGGCACCCGCTGCCGCCGACTCGTCCGGCCGCTCGCGACGACTCTGCACTGATGGGAAGAGCGCTCCGCGGCGGCGGTGGCGACGGCGGCGGCGGCGACGATGAACGCCGCGCTCGGCCCCGCGCGCGGCAGGATGGCGGCGACCTCTCAAGCCAGGCACAACAGCTCAGCCAATCCAGGTGCGTGCATTGGTCCCAACTAATTCAAAACCTACTGCGCTCGACCGCCGCTCTACTCTTGCGGCAATAAAATACTTCGCGCTCGCTCGTCGGGGGCTACTCGTACACTTCTCGGGTCGCTTCTAGGCGTAGTTGGCCGGAACGACGCGCGGCCGGCCGAACGGGCGTTCGCACAGCGCGTCTGCAGATGCGGCGGGCGGCGCGGGCGGCGCCTTGCGCTTCTTGCCC
The DNA here is from genome assembly GCA_023338135.1 of Phytopythium kandeliae. Classification (NCBI taxonomy): domain Eukaryota; phylum Oomycota; class Peronosporomycetes; order Pythiales; family Pythiaceae; genus Phytopythium; species Phytopythium kandeliae. The sequence continues at coordinate 3,538 of JAADYC010000015.1, read as the reverse complement.
TTCTGCGTCGCGATGTCCTCCACGAGTGTGCGCCTCCGCGAGCCGAGGATAATGTTGGTCTCGCGCGAGAAGCGCAGGATCATGCCGTCCGACACGCCGGCCGCGCGCAGCAGCCGCACGCGCTCGTCGGGAGAGAACCGGTGCACGCCCTCGCTGCGCTCCGCCATCTCGCCCACCTTGGTCGTCCACGTGAACTCGGGGGCGTCCGCCAGACCGATGGACGGCCCGCCCTTGCCTGGCACGGCGCTGCCGCCGAGGCCGACGCCGAACTCGTGGATCGTGATGGTGGACCAGCGCAGCCGCTTCTTGGGCCGCGGCGCCTCTGCCGAGCAGCTCTCCATCGGTGCCATTGATGCCAATGCCTCTCGCAGTCGTCGTCTCGTGCCGGGTTGCGCGCGATTTCCTTTGTGAAAGTGACGCTCGGCGCCGCTCGACTTCCGGCCGCTGCCCTCGTCGTGTTTTTTTGGGAAGCAGTGAGTGCTGGTGTAGAGCGAACTTGGAGAATGTAGGTGGAGGAGTGTCACAGTCGCACAGTGGACGAGCGTACGGAGGGGTAGGTTTGCCGTCCGCTTACTTCGCGACAGTCGCTGTGGGGAATCAGTCGGCCACGCTCCTCGTTGGCACCCCTCCGGCTGGATCTTCGGGCCGGACCGCCACTTGCCTGCCTGCCTGTGCTCTGCCGCTCTGCCGCTCCGCTTGCCAGCCTGTATTCATGCCTGCGACGCCTTTCAGTGTCTGTGTCGCTCGCTCTGCGCAGTGGGACGCTCTGCGCTGGAAGCCCGCGGCGCGCCGCAGCCATTGCGCAGCGGCACAGTCTGGGTTCAGTCGCCGGTTTCGTGTGGCAGGAGCGTCCTCCGCACATGATACCTTGCTGGCGCGTCGCGTTGACGCTAGGCGGGCCCGCGTTTGCGCTTCCCCGCTGTGGAGCGCTTGTCCACGCCAACGCGAGCACTGCCCGTCCGCGGCGGCTATTCCTGTCGCGGGAGCACCTCGCCGCCAGTTCGGCCACCACGTCGCCAGCGCCGTCGTGGCCGCGTCGTAACCCCTGATAACCCCCGTCGTGGCCAGCGTAACCGCTCGCGTACGGACCGACTGACCGAGCGAGCGCCTCTCGAGCGAGCGACAGATGGCGTGCATTCAAGAACGTGTGTGGCTTGGCGACCGACCCGCTCGGCGGCCTGCCTGCCTGCCAGCAGCGACTTATTCCGCGCGTTACTGCCTGCAACACGACGGCACGACGTCACGAGGTACAGTTACATGCGGTTATGGCAACAGGTTACACTGTTACAGGCTCGACGCCCTTCGCCTGGCCTCCTCTCCTGTTCCATCCGGCACGCCGATGAGGAGGAAGGCAGTGGACGGAAGGACGGCCGCTCGGGCGCGAGCGAGCGCATCGCCAGCAGCCAGCGCGCGGCCGGCGCCTGCCTTTCACGCCGGGCGCGCGCGCGTCACGGCTGCGGCAAGAGCTGCGCGGCCATGTCGTCCTGCGCGAGCAGCAAGCCCACGGGCCGCGTCTGCAGCTTGAGGAACCACTTGAAGTAGATGACCGGCCCCGACAGGCACAGCACGAGCAACAGCGCAAGCGACTGCGTCCAGGCGCGCGCCACGGCGCTCACGGCCAGCAGGTACAGCGCGAGCTGCGCCACGGCGATGAGCCCCGTGCTGTACAGGTCGGCGCGGTTCTCGCGGTCGATCTCCCGAATCGCGTCGGCCTGGAAGCACGCGTGCTTGATGTGGCCCCAGCGTCCGGGTGGACGCGCGAAGCGGAAGAAGCGGCGCAGGACTTGGTCAGACGCCGGCTTGGTCACCACGCTTGAGCCCAGACTCGCCGCCATGGACGCCGTCGACGTGATGAGGAATGCCGAGAGCTCTTCGAACTGCGGATCCAAGCTGGGGGCACGGCGCACCAGTAGAGTCCGTCAGTCACATGCGGACTGCCAGCGGCCAGTACGAGCCGGCCGGCGCCAGCAGGCATGCGCGGCACGTACATGAAGACGGCTAATGCAGAGAGGTACCCGGCGGCGACGCCGGCGAGGCAGCTCGTCGCGTTGAAGGTCGCCCAGTACCAGCTGAGGAAGAAGGGCCACATGAGTCCGCCGGCGAGTGCGATGGTCATGAAGCCCCAGACGCGGTTGATCGTCGTCACGTCCAGCGAGAGCAGCAGGCCCGCGAGCATGATGGCGAACGTCGACGCGCGCGCATGCCACAGCAGCTGTCTCTCGGACGCCCCGGGGTTCACGAGCGCCTGGTAAATGTCCACGGCCCAGTAGGACGACGCGCTGTTGATGGTCGTGTCGAACGTCGTGAGCGCTGCGGCCAGGAGCGCGGCGAGCACGAAGCCCTTGACGCCAACGGGCAGCATCTTGTCGATCACGATCGGCACGACGCGCTCGGGGTCGATCGGCACCGCCGCCGAGGCGTCCGCGCCGCTCGAGGTCGAGTAGTGGACGGCGAGGACGGCGACACCGCCGCTGAAGGCCCACCGCAGGCCGAGCAGCACCATGGCGAGGAACGTCTGCGAGCGCACCTCCCGCTCCGACTTGGTCGCGAGCACCGTCTGGAGACCCGAGCCACCCGGCCCAGAGGCCGACCGCATCGCCTGGAGCAGCAAGTACGTGCCGATGACGACGCCGAACGAGTTGTACATGGCGTACGAGGCGTCGGGCGGCAGGTGGAGGCGACCCGAGGGCACTGCCGTCACCCACGCGCCGCGCGTCGTGTTCACTTGGACGAGCTCCGTGCTCCCGTCTCCGCGCGCCGCCGGCATGAACACTGGGAAGTGCTCCGGCAAGGCCACGCTCGCCCCCATGCACGCAACGACGAGGAAGGACGCGAAGATGAAGACGCTCTGGTACACATCCGTGTACACGACCGTCGTGTAGCCCGAGGCGACCGTGTATAGCAGCGCGATGAGCATCAGCAGCCCAGCTGCCCAGAACTCGGACGGTAAGCCCCACCACGCCGGCACGTCCACGAACTCGGTGAAGAACTTGCCTGCGCCTCCATCCATCGGTCCCACAGACGTGAGTAAAGACCGCTAGCGCGCGAGCGACTGGCAGCGAGGAGTGGACGCACCGCCTCCGACGGCGAAGTAGGTCACCGCGAGCGTCCCGCTCGTCATGGACGTGATGGCGATCGTGGTGCGCAGCAGCACCGCCTCGCGCCGGTCGCCGAACCGGAACTTGATCCTGGACGCGCGAGTCCAGCGGCGCGTTAGAATCTCGCCCGCGGCCTCCAGCGATGCCAAGCCGCGATACCGGACGCCTACCATTCGCCGCGCGTCTTGACGGGGCAGCGGCGCGAGAGTTTGCCCGTGTAGGCGAGCTGGAAGGCGAGGAAGAGGCAGAGCCCGCCGCGGATCTCGATGTACATGCCCTGCACGCCGAGCGCGTACACGAGCGCCGTGTTGATCATGGTGCCTGAGATGTCGATGTACGAGCTCACGTCCGCGACCGCGAGCGCCCACCATGGGATGCGCCGGCCGCCCAGGTAGTACTCCTCCAGCACGGCATCGCCGTGGCTGCCGGCCGCCGTCTCC